>VYXB01000861.1:350152-478947 GCA_013397135.1 Pachyramphus minor | reverse complement strand
CTCATTGCAGTCTACAGCTTCCTCATAAGGAGGAAGAGGAGGGGCAGACACTGATTTCTTCTCTGTGATCACCAGTGACAGGACCTGAGTGAATGGCCTGAAGTTGTATCAGGGGAGGTTTAAGTTGGATATTAGAAAAAGGTTCTTCACCCAGAGGATGGTAGAGCACTGGAACAGGCTCCCCAGGGAAGTGGTCACAGCACCAAGCCTGACAGAGTTCAAGAAGCATTTGGACAATGGTGTGACTCTTGGGGATACTCCTGTGCAGGGCTAAGGTTTGGACTTGATGATCCTTGTGAGTCCCTTGCAACTCAGGATGTTCTATGATTATGTGAACTTTTTAGCCCTCCGCTGAACCTGCTTGAGGAGCTCCATGTCTTTCTGTGGAGGCACACCTAAAAGACTGTACCTCAGATGTGGCCTCACCAGGACTGAGTAGAGGGGCATGATCACCTCCCTTGACCTGCTGGCAATGCTCTTCCTAATGCATCACAGCATTCTATTGGCCTTCTTGGCCACAAGGGCACAATGCTGGCTCATGGACAGTTTGTTGTCCACCAGGACCCCCAGGTTCTTCTCCACAGAGCTGCTTTTCAGTACATTGGCCCTCAGCCTGTACTGGTGCATGGGGTTATTATTCCCCAAGTACAGGACCCCTAATTTACCTTTGTTGAATTTCAGACAGTTCTTCTCTGCCCATGTCTCCAACCTATTGAGGTCCTTCTGAAGGGCTGCATGGGACTCTGGGGCATCAGCTACTCCTCCAGCTTTTTGTTACCAGCCAAGATCATTCACTTAAGTAACCTGAGAGCTTTTATTAACCATACATTGAGTCACTCGGATTGCTTTCTCACCAGAGGAGGGAAGAAGATAAAAAAAGGATTATACAAGGCATTGCTATTTTTTCCATACCACTGTGCTGTGTTCACTCACCTTTGGTCATCCCAGTCACAACTTCCCTAAGAGCTAGTTCAGTGGAACAAAGGCATTTTAGAAGTGAGAAAATTGTGAAGTCTGAATGTTGAGCATGACCTGTCATGGAATAATCTTTTTATATAATCACTGATTTTTCAACTCAGTTTGTCATAAAAAGTTTATGCTGATCTATATTTATACAAAATACTAATCATATTTATTACAATCATATTTTAGCAACTTGGGATTACAAATGTGTTATTACCTACATAGCTGGAGGAATTTCTGCTGCTGTTTTGCTCCTAGTTTTCCTATTGATCTTCTGTATCATCACTGCTTTTTCAAAAAGTGAGTAACAAATCAATTTTCACAATATACTGAAGCAGGTAAGTATGAATATATTAACAGCTCATACTACTATCCTATTCAGAACCAACTAAAAAGAAGGTATGTGTGAAAATTAGATTTTATCATCTAAATTTTAACCTGGAAAAAATTAATCAGTTCTACAGCCTGTGAAAAAAGTGACATTTTCTCTTGGTTTTTTTCCCTCCTTCACCTTAGAAAAACAAATGGCTTACTCAAGTTCCTTAGTCAGCTAAATGCTTGCTGTGGAATTAGCTGAAACAACATGTTAAGGGTAATTTGTCAGAAATAACATCGAAATAGGCATAGGCTATTCCTATTTTGTGCACAGAGGAAGCCAGGTGACATCTTGAGGTTTTCTAGGTCTTCTAACATACTCACAGTTGGATCCAAACTAATAGTTTAAAGCATTACCTAAGTTTGCTCTATTCCTTGCCAAATCTCGGTAGTGGTCTGATCCAGAATCTCTCCGCTTCCAATGAAAAGAAATAGTAAGCAGAAAATCTATTACTTCCCCTGCCAAAACATATGAGACCACTGTAACTTTTGGGCAACATATTGCTGCATTTCCCCCTGAATCAAAGGGTCTTTTCAGCTGAGTCCAGGCTTTCATGAAACAGTGTTAATCTTATGCATCTTACAGTGTGCAACTCTACATGGATTTTTATGGTGTTTATTGATTTCGGTGGGAAAGTAAGCAATACCAGCATTATCTCTTGTATGCTGGATTTAGATATTTTGGACTATACTGTCATGTACGATGCAGCACCCTCCACTGAGTTTCTGACTAAGTGTATGTCTTCAGAAAGAAGAGGAAGAGGATCACAGAGGTCTTATCAAAAATTTTGCACTCTATTCAGACCTGGGTAAGGTCACCTGTTGAGATGGAGTTACTCATGTTTCTTACTGTATATTTATTAAGAGCTTTCTCTTCTGTATTTGCTCTTTATGTCCCTTGAATCTTATAGTAATCTTAAAATACATAAACAGCAAAAATTGAAGATTTTGAAGTATGATTACTGCTATTCATTATTTTTAGTGTTTTACAGCTACATTTAGAGATTCTACTCTGTTCCATATTATTAAGAAATTACCCCTTTTGATTTGATAGCTTTTATATTATTTGTGTGTTATTGTCTTTTCTCCTCAAGGTACTACTTGTAAAACTAAAGCAAAAAATTGTATTCTATGATACCCTTTGTCTTATCTATTTCTTCCAGTTCAGCTTCAGCATAATTTTTGGGATAGTTGTTTCAGTGTTTCTCCTCTCTTTTTGTGTTATAATAATAAATGTTTTGGAACTCTAAATCTTTTCTTCCCCCCTTAATAACCCTATTCAAGCCCTGAAATTTATAAGAGGAGAGATAGAAGCCTATTTCACCGCTTCTGCCTTGTCCCTTCCATACCCTAAGCTGGGGTATGAAGTTATGCTGTGTTTAGGGAAATGATGCCATTCTCACAGTGGATATGAGACTGGCCTTTCACCTATTTTCTCTCAGATCTCACTCCTGTATGATCTGGCGTAAGCTCCACTGCCAATATGCCCTTATAAGGCCTATTTTTCTCATTCTGACTGCTGTGTCACTGCTTTACCAGGATGAAATTCTTCATACAGTGATCAGAGAAACCACTCTTTCTGACATGCCGGTTCACCCAGGTACTTGTCATAATAAGACTGACGTAGGAGAGACTGTGTTGGTATCTGAAGTGTATGCAAGGGAAAGGGGGAAAGGGGGCATTTCACTAGTGCTTTATCAGCGACCTGATGTGGGACAGCTGGATATATATTCAAATTGGAACCTCTTTTTTCATATGACTTGAAACTGAAATGTATTCACAGAAAACAAGAAGACAGAGACGCCAAACTTTATTGATGATTGAATATTTCCCAGTAAAAAATCAGCATCTGAGGAAAAATTGCCATTTTCCTCCTTTTCCAAAGCTGTAGCTGTTTTGAGAAAAGTCCATCAACTTTTTTTTTCTTCTAGCCTGCTAACAGTTATAGGAGATCCAATTTTCATGGCATGCATAGTAGAACAGAAAGAGGAGGAAAAGAATCATTACTTGGGCAGACAGATTTACGTCAACTACAGAAATGTCTCACACAGACCTAAGAAAAGACCATTAGGTTCTTTCTCAAGAATGAAGTAATCAAATCACAAGCCTTTTATTTGCAGCAAAGACTTTATTTTCTTTGCACTGGCAAGATGTGGAAGGTCAAACTGGCTGTGCTGGGCACTGCCTGGGCTGCTTTGACTGGACAGGCAACCTGGGCCAGGGTACTCCAGGTGTGTTGGTGTTGTACTGCAGCCTGCAGCATTAATGTATCCTTTGATTCATATGCAGAATTAGGGATTACTTGTACTTCTACAGTTGAAACATTTTTACCCAGTAGCCGAACTCCTAAGTATCAATTTTAAAACAGCTCTAATGCACAGAGTGGAGCTGCATATGTTTACATAAAGTTAATTTAGTCTGAGAAATCTATGTGTATGAGAAGCTTATGTGACAGGGTGAGAAAGAAAATGTACTCGATGTTGTCTATGTCCATGATTTTTGCATCTCAAATTGAGAGCTCTATGGAATAATAAATACCCATGATTTTCCACACAGGAGGTGTTATTTTGCTGCTGGGCAAACAGTACTATTCAGCTGACAAAAGCAAATATATCAAGGCTCCTTGAACCTAGATTTAAAAGCATGCACAGAAGCTTGGTATCTGACAGCTGTGTGGTTTTACAGACTTCTTGCCCCTCACCACAGTTATTTCAGTTTTCTATTTGGGGATGGAATAGAAGTGTAGCCCCTGCTCTCCTCTCTCCCTCCCTCCTTCCCTTCCACCTCTCCCCCCATGCCCAGAAGATAATAAAACATGAAGACTCTGTCACTGTCAGGTTATATTTAATAATTTATTATAAGGTTTAGTTGCACAAAAAATAAATGAGAATATGGAAGGTATATGAATAAATGATGCAAAGCAGAAAAAAGCATGACTGAGAACATTTGCAAAACAATACACATACATATGTAGTTGTATGTGTGCATATGTATATATTCTGCTGAAACATACAGAAGAAATCACACAGAAATTGAACAAACAGACAAAAAGAAATTAATCCTTAAAGAAACAGAAGGCAGACCTGAGAATTAGGATCTACACATCTTTTGGCCTTTTACAAATCTGCTGAATTACTGAGGACAGGGTCCCAGTAAATGAAGGTGTTACCAAGATGGCTGATAATCATATATGCCTGCATACTACAAACTGTGTACCTGGCCCACCTATACTTGATTCCCCTTTTCTCTTGAAGTGTACTGAAAAATGTTGCTGGATATGGGGTGTTTTTGCTTTTTTTAAATATTTTTTGGAAAGGGGATAGTGGTGGAGGCATCATAAGTCTGCCTACAAATCAGGTACCATTTCTACTCAGCTGGCTAGAAAGGAAGCTGACAGTGAACAGCACATTTTGCGTTGCCTTCTCCAAGGGAAAGCTTTCTTCATGTGCACAGCAAAATAGGAGTCTAGGTTCTTCTGAGAATAACATGGACACAAGGCTTCTCTTCGCTATTTGAGCAATAATAGCGTCATTCAGCTAAAAACCTAAAATCCTAAACTAAAGTGTTCTTTCAACTTATCACTGAAGACTTAAATTGTTTACAATTTTATATACCATTAGAAAACATCTTATTTTGGTTTTGTGTACTCCTGAACAAGGACACATTGCAAGGGATGTTTTTGTTGTTTTTTTTTAAATTTCACTTACTGAAAGTTTTCAGATATATAAATGCTTGCATGTGAAGTTGATGAGGATACACAGAACTGTACTACTAATAAGTTGGTTTATTTCCTGAGTTATCAAATGTCATAGCAGATAATTCTAAGTTGTACACATCGTTACAAATAAAACCTTGTAGCATTGGGTCATTTCTTATGATCCCATTGATATTAAACTGCCAAAATGATAATGCAATGGATTTGATTACACAGAGGTTCTCAGTTGGAATTCTGACACAGAAATATCCATAAGCTGAGGAGATGGTATAGTTTCACTGGTTATAGAGACAATGAATATATATCCCTACTTTACTGAGGGTAAAAAAAAGGGGGAGAGGTTGAAGTTCAGTAACTGGTATACCAGATTGTTTTGATTATTTCTGGTAATGCCCTTATTTCTTTTCTCTCTTGGTACTTTTAGCTTGTCTTTTCAAAATAATTGGTTATTTTTGAGATTTCAGGAAGAAAACAAAATCTGTAGTGCACATCTTTGCAGGTATTTAATTTGTTTTAATTCAAATTCCGTAAACATATTACTTCTAACAGGATAATCCACAGGGAAAATCACATCATACACAGCGTAATAAGAACAATATATTATTCTTTTTCAAAAACCAGACCCAAAACAACAGCTTCATTTTTGTACCATAGAAATATCAGTGAACAGCAGCTGAACAAGAGACTGATACTATATAAAACCAAAACAACCCAAAACATATCAATATTCTCATTGGTTTAAAAACTAGTAAGCTACACACAAGAAAAACTTCCAAAAGTTCAATTTGAAATACAATATTAAAACTCTTTAAATATTTTATAAGTCTGTCAGAATGGGACCCAGCAAGAGATTGTTTGCTGTTTGGATTATGTAAGAAGACTTTCCAGTGTAAAATAGTACAAACTATTGTTTATTGCTGTTTAGTTTCAATATTTAGCATAGATTTGTCCTAACCTTTTGGAAATTTTTTCATTTCATTTGAATAAACTTCATCAACTGTAATTTGGACATTTTTTTTGAACAATTACTGTGCTATTTCATGCTGTACCGCTTGCTCAAATAGTTAACAGGGAGGAAAAAAAAGTTAAGGAAGCAAAATGACAACTGTGGATAGCAACCAGCTCAATGTACAAGTATCTAAACTGCAAAATAACTCTGTTGTTGTTTTAAGGTCTTAGAAATTTTGCTGAAAGAAATATAATAAAACATGTTGTCACTAAAAAAACTGAGTCTTGAATATCTTTAAGGTAGAGTAACTACCTTCCGTGTGACTAGAAAATGAAAATCTGAGATTAAAGTAAAATCTTTTCCATAACAATAAAATTAATCTTTTATGCTGGGTCAAAAAGGTAAATGTTTAAGTTCAATGTTTAAAGGAAAATTCCGTGATTAATAGTACAACTACCACCTTTAAAGGGTGTAAACTCACATCTCTTTGAGAAAGACTTCCAATTGTAGGGAAGACAATCAGCTGTTTGGATGAACAGGATGAATAAGAAACTCACAGTTCATGAAAGAAGATGAAAGTTAGAACCTGCTATTTTCTTTTTTGCATTTCAGATACATTCCTTTACCTTAAAGAGCTTCTCTGACACTAATATGTTCATGATACTGCTCTTTCTGTTTGTCTTCTGCTCTCCCGTGGCTGTGCACCTTGGGGTAAAATGATGTTTCTGTGAGGAAACAGAATGCTTTAAGGGCTGGACCCACCAAGGAACACAAGAAGCGGGACTCCAAACCCCCACATTTGGCAGGGCAGACCTCTTTCTGGCCTGCACCTGCCCTAAATTCCCAGCCATCTTTTCTGTTAGGCCCCTAATTTTTTCAAGAACACTCAAAAAAAGCTTGTTCTAACCGTGCTGTGCAATTTAACCACCTGCCTACTTATCCCAGGACTAGGGGACAGGAGCAGAGGGCTAAGGCAACAGAGCAGGCAGAACAGTTAAAGTATAGGTGCTACCAGCATCTGTTAGTTTACTCCTGAGAGATCCAAATAAGAAACCTTACTTCAGAAAAAAGGAAAGATTTCAGATTTAGAGGATTGTTCAGAGGACTGATTTCACTACCAGATTAATTTCTAGTTTTTTTCTTTTTTTAGAGGTGACAAGGATTTTTTTTTTTTTGTAATCATAAAGATGCCAGGGCACCAGGACTCTGATTTTTAATTTTTATTCTTTAATCTTATGTGCATTATGCTCCTTTAAATCTACTCTGTTATTGAGCTATGTGAAAGTTCAAACCAATAGTATTTATTTACAGTAGTTGAAGCTCTGCCTCAGTGAGTACTCCCTAGTGCAAATGAAAGACTTATTTCCTTTAAAGCTGAGCTGCTCAATAAGAGTTAATGCCCTAAACAGCTTTGTAAGCCTGACATTAAGGGCAACTTCCAAAAACATCTGTCTGTCTACAAGATAGATGCTAAAATGTTCTTTGAGGCTGCAGTCCCCAGGAGTAGAAGCTATATGGCAAGTTCTCAGACTGTATTATTTGAGGTGCAAGTAAGGCAACATAAAAGACATTTCCAACACTCACACATTCCTGGGGAATTGTTTTGGGCAAGAGCACAACACCTGCCTTCATAGCCATGCCTTGCTGGGGTGTGGTGTCAGGGTACGTGGGCTCAGGGTGGTCACAGTCCTTTTGATACGTAGTGCAAAAGGTTCCACCTTGAGGCTAGAGACCCACAGTAGTCTTCAAAAATGGACCAGGCTTTTCACCATCACATGAAATGCTGGTCCATCCAGCATTCTACCTGCCAAATCAGCCAGCAAATGGGAGACTGTGGCCCAGTTCTCTGCCAGCCTGCATAAGACACACACCACCTCTCCCTTGCTCCCTGAAGCGGCACAGAAACAGTTCATATTTTAAGGATGGAGAAGAACCTGCAGGGCTTGGTACAACATTCCTCCAGCAGGAGAGTCCTTGTGTCTGCTTTTGTCCCTAACCTTTTTTTTTTTGTTCTTCGTTAAGAGTTTTGAGAAGATGAGCATCTGGAAAACCATGGGCTAAACACATGATGAGTTTGCCAACTCTTCCTTTAACATAGCGGAGACTCAGGAACATTGAGATAGCCTCACCTGTGGGAGCTCAGAGACTACTGGGGCAGGCTGACACCATGCCATGGTACTGACTAGTTTCTTGGCCCTGATTAGGCTTGATTTATAAAGCTGTAGATTTACCTTACTATCTGTGCTATAGTCTTGCAGTTATACATCCCTACATACAACTTAGGACATAATGCTTGAGCTCGAAATACCAAAGGAAATGCACAAAGCTATCTAAGGCAAATTTCTAAAGAATAATATGTTTATTACTTCCACACTATCCACATTGTTAGCTGGTATAATTATATGAAATAACCAATACGAATTATTAGCAATGGCTGACATGATTCTTCTAACCTTATGCTTGCTTAAAAAGAGAACTCTGTAGTTTCAGAAAAAAAGCATCTCAGTGGTTCTAAAGGATATTTAACACTTCTCTTAAAAGTTTATACAATTAGGTTTTTACATTAAATAATTAATTTGTAGTATTAACCAGTAAGTTTTATAAAATGATTTATGTCATCAATAACTTTGTTTGGTATAGCCAAACAAATACACAGTATCTTTCTTTTTTTTTCCCAATACCTTTCTCCATTTGTGCTGATATCTTTATGTGTATTTGAAGAGAGAAATTTTTAGAAATATTGACATGTACTAAAATTAGTTCCTTTTTCCCTCTGAAATAAAACTCTGAAGCAGACATTTATTATTTTCTTTTAAATTTCTGTAATTTACCGAACAATGGTAGAATGGGAGGACATTTCCCACAGAACTCTGTCAGATCCTTTTGTAATTAGATGAATAAAGGTTGAACACCTATGTATGTATTTTTATGCATCATAAATGCAGATATTGCTGTTATTACCCAGAATTTGATCAGCCATGAAATACCCTAAATCATATTATTAACAGCTGGCTGTGATAACTTTCACAAAGCTGTGTAATAACAATGGTGGTGCATTGTGCAAAGTACTATTTTTTCAAGCATCTATATTGCATAATGCATGTTAGGCAGACTGGCACTCGGCTATTCCAGCCAGGTGAGGGAAAATGAGACCAGCACTCCTGACTCCATTGTTGTAGAGTAAATTAGTGCTGTGAGTTAGACGGAGCAATGAGAATAAATGTTTAACTGAAACCTTTATATTTATTACTGGTATGGAATTGCCAAAACAGCTGATTAATTTTGTGCTTCTTGCTATCACAAAATGTTAAAAAAAGGCTGAAAACAATGTGTAGCCAAATTAAAAATTAACTTCATTCATGTCAAATACTCTCACAGGAAAAAATCTACTGTAGAATGTATTAATACACTTGACAACCCCAGGATTGTAAGAAAACATAGTAGATTTATGAGCATTTCTGTAACAAAGCAACAAAAAACCCCAATGAAATTAATTCTTTAAGATTTTGAGTGTGATATTTAAAAAGATTAACTTCTTCATATTAGGGAGCATATTACTTTTTGAGCTTGCATTTAGTTAAAAAGGAAATACTGTCTCCATTACAGCCTGCAACATCCATAACAATATGGACATATTAAAATGTTTTAATTATATTTCATCATACTTAAACCTCAGTTCCTTTCATATCTGTTTTAATCGTGTCTGTAAAAATCTGCCAAGCTGCATATGCACGTAAAGATGCGAAAAGTGTCTCTGCAAGGTGAAACTTCTATTTTCTTTAATAGCAGCAATTTACCAGCAGATTCTACTACTTAGGTTTCTAAGCATAATGCCATTTCAACAATTGCTGAATACACAGCACCTTCACCCATCACCTTTTACTGTCTTGTAAGGACCTGGGCAGAGAGGACCTTGTTACAAAAAGTGAGTCAATATTCTTTGACATTTCTTTCATTCAACCACATGCTACACTTGTTTCCAATATACTGTACCTTTTTATCTAAAACAAAAAGGGAAGCGCATTTATGGATACTATCAAGAACAAACACAGCACTCCTCATGGAGTGCAAGACTCTATAACTGCAGAATTCACATATCCAACCTCACATCCAACCTTTGATTTTAAAGTTATGCCACCACAATGGTGTTGCACAGTCACTACCTTCTACTTACAAAACATAAGCAGGCATACTGACCAGTTGTCTGATTCTAATAGATCATGTTGTGTGGCAAGTGTGTTTGGAAAGAGTCACAAATATTGGATGATGTATGGAAAAACGAAACTTTCCAGTGCTGTTGGATCTGTTCTTGTAATCAAACAGCAGCTTTTCACACTTTCTCCACTGTCCAAGGTATTCTGTGTGTGGATAAAAACCTCACTTACTCTTTTGCAGCAGGTATAAAAAGGAGAACAAATACACTGATATTAAACACTAGAGACTAATTGGAACTCATTGCTCCTTTCTTTTTAGGAAGAAACAGTTGTAAATAATTCTATATTTCATGATAAAAGCACAGCCACTCCAGACATATATTTTCTCACCCTGCAGTTTCTAGGTTACCAGATGAAAACTAGCACGTGTGGCTGTGAGTAGGGGTTTATATGCTGATGGTCTTTGTCAGTTCCTAGAGATCAAATATCGCAAAAAACCCCACTACTACTACTCATAGCATTGCCCATCTGACTGGAGAGATGAACACGCATGAAGTTAATTCCTTTTCTGATAAATTCAATACAGAAATATGCTTAATGATCCATCTTTTTTATCTCTTTGCCATAAGCAGGTAAAGGCCTTCACAGACTGCCTGCACATAGAAACTTCTAAATAAATGGGTGCCTGAAGGCTGTATTTTGTACTTAAATTATTGCTATAGACAGCACTTTAAAACACTTTTACCCTCCAATACTCAATTTCAATCCCTCCTTCTAGAAAAGTCCTATTAGCTTAGAACAAAATTTGATTAAAGCTTTCTGCTTCGCAACAGGATTTCTATGCATATACTATGAAATATTTTCCCAAAATGTCATGGTAGACTTTTGTCAAAACAAAAAAGAGCACCTATTGTCAATGTCTAACAAACTTCTTTGGTTTGTCAATATATTTTCAAGCTTTACTTGTAGCTTTTGTGATAAAAAAAAAAGAAGAATACAAACCCAGCAAAAAACCCCAGCAACAGAACTTTGCACGGAACTGATACACGTGAGGGTCTGGACTCACAGCCTGTCATAGAAACTAAAGCCTAAATATTTACTCAGTTAAACAGTAAACTCCATGCAACAAGAGATTCTCCTTTCTTTTTCCTTTACATAGGTAGATAAAATTGTTTTAAATGAGTATAGCCACAGATGATTTAAACTATCAATAATAACATGTAGCTGTTTCAAAAATAGGACTATTCAAGTTCCTTAGCACCATTTGATGATTTATTACCAGTCTCTTTCAATTTCACCTTTTCTGCACCAAGTGACTTCAAAATCAAAAGTGCCAGCATGCATCAATCTATAATATTCACAGTTAAGATATATTAGTAACTATATTTAGTAATGCTGTGTGCTATTTCTTCATAGAGGCAAATATATTGTTACCAAGGGTGATTTTTTAAAAATGTAAATCATGGTTACAGTTATATATTCATAACACATCCTCAGAACTGAAAGGAAAGCGAGAGCCTTATTTTATTTCTTCTATTTTATAATGTGCTAATGTTAAGTTCCATTTGTACCAGCTGCACCTGGTTACCACTGAAGACATTTTGTTGCCCTCCATATCTTCACAGCTCATTAGCTGAAAACAGAGAGCAACTCCTGGGTTAGGAGCAGATGTATTATCTGTGTGCTTTGCACATGAAGAAAGCCGAGACTTGAACAGGGTCCCATGGGGTCCCTGGGTCTACTGTAGTCTCTAGGCAGGCAGCTCTACCATGTGTTCCAAAAGACAGTTTTCCTTCTGGTGGAAACACTAGGAGCTGTACAAAGTAGTCTCAGTGGGGCATCACTTAGATTATCAGCAGGCATATGCCAGGAATTAAAGCAATTCCATGAAAACAGAATTTTCTGGCAAACTGTTGGTGCAGTGTCTGCCTGGTTCTCATGGAGCTTTTCTGAGGAACATTTGTGGAAGCTATGTGACTACACCAATATTACAGCAATATCATCTGCTGCTCTGGAATAGCACTAGTGGCAGCATCCAATGGCTGCTGAATACCTTTGTGCTTCAGGTGCTGGGTTTTCTCAGACTGTGTTGAAGGACACTGTGAAGTTGCATCTTTATTTTAAACTCCCAGTGTCCTTGTGTTTAGTCTCCCCAAGAAATAGGCTCCCAACAGGTCAGATTTTCTTTTGATTGGTTGTGTTCTCCAGGTTTGTCCTGGAGTTCAATATTCTGTGTATTGCTACAAAATGAGACCTCGCATGTATCTTATGAATGTACGAGTTGAGACGACGGTCTGCAATTAAAGCCAAATATTCAGGAAAGCTGCTATACATAGCCAATCCCACCTCCCTCCTTTTGTGTGTGTGTTTTCTCTGAAAATAGCATCTATATTTTCAATAACTAGACAATATTCATGTACTGCATAGGAAGACAGCAACAGACAGTAACTATTCCCCAGGAAATGAAAAGAGCACATTATATAGATCTTATGCTTTTTATCTAAACATACTTAAAGTACTAGGTTTAGGATCTAGATAGCTTCCTAAAGTTCATGGGTGCTGGAATTATAAAGCAGTTCTGATAGACTCATATTTAGCCTTTTCCCTACTTTTGGACTATGTAGAATATGTGATTATTAAATGTCTAGTATTCAAGTCACAGATGAAAATAACTACATGGACACAGCATTGATATCTGTAGAACATATCGAAAACCTAATATAAAGAGTTTTAAAGAAAATATGTATAGGGCAAGTGGAAGAATCTCAGTTAAAAAGAATAAAAATAACTGCTCAGTTCCCCAAAAGGCATATATTCTGCAAAGCTGCATGGATTAACAGAATTACACCAGCAGAATATCTATCCTTTAGTATCACATTTTGCATTTAACATTTGCAGACTGGAAATTTTCCCTAAACAAAATGTCAACCAATTTTTTTTCTTAAATGAAAGTGTGAATGAAGCTTCCTTGATGGGTACAGCTCAGAGAGCACCATAGGTACAGCTCCCTGACAGCGTGGGAGAGCAGTTTTTCACTTCAGCTTATCAAAATACTCTCTGTAGGGAGCTGTTCTATTCCTGAGTATCGCAGCACTGTGAGAAGGAAAAGAGGTAGAGAACAAGACAAGGAAAAAGGGGAAAAATAAATAACGCTGATTGCAGTGGGGTAGAATTGCTTCATTCAAGCGGATCACAATGCTTTTTTTATTCAGCAGCTGTTCACTGAGGTGTAGAAAGCTGTAAGTCTGCAAGGTCTCTTTGCCTGGAAAATGGTTGGAGAAAAGCTGAACATACTGTATCAGGAAATGTTTAATCAAAAGCAGAAGTTTTTTCTATACCTTTTAATACATATATATATATATGTGCCTATATAAAACAACCCAACAGCATTTCTCAGTTAAATTATTGTACATAAACCCGATTGTTTCATTGGAAAAGAGTCACTGTGTCTCCTCCTTGATGCGTTTCCTCAACCTGTCCTGAGAAACAACCAATGAGATGAATCCCTCTGGTAATCATGGCAATCGTTTCACACTGGGAACAGAACACAAAGCTGCTCAGATCATACAAGAGGGCAGATTTTTCTCCTCACAATTTCAAACATTTCAGGACATTGTGAGGAGTACATAAATAAGTTATAGCACTTACAAAAATCTAAATGTTCAGGATAGATAAAACTCGTTCCCCACCTAGAGGTATGCCTTCCAACTTATTCCCTCATTACTGATTACAAACACACCTACTACAGTTCATTTTTCAAAGACATCTTCCAAAGACAGAAAATTTCCATTGAGACGTACTCCTCCTCCTTTTGAAAGTAAACAGATGCTTGACACGTGATCATACAAGATACAATGTCCATTTAAAACAGAAATTTGAGAAGAAAACAGAGGAAATCAAAGTAACGCTGACCAGAAAGACGAGACCAGAGCTCAGCTCTACCATATCTGGCCAAGCCTTGGCACAGGTGGTCACTGGCTGGGGTTGTGGCCCACTTTTATTTGTCTGAAAAACAGTTTTCCCGCTTTTTAAAGTCAGGCTTGCAGGAATGGCTACTGAAATAATTTGCAAATAAGAAGACATTGCAGCAGTTTTGAGAACAAGATTGTGCTGCTGTTCTGGATGTTCACAGCTCTCAGGGGCATCACGAGGATTGCACAGGTATTGTAAGGGATGAATTTGTGCCCCCAGGAATTTAAGATTAGAGCTGGACCAGGTAATAACCTTACTTTAACACATCAAACCCTGTTCCCAACAAAAACATATCAGCCTGATATTCTAGTATGTGTTGGTATTTGGCTGAAAAAACACCCAACCATCCTCAAGGGTAGTGAGTGAACTTGTGTGGTTCTGAAGGTGACCTCTGCAGCACTGACGCTGCGTCTCGAGGTGGTGACATTTCAGCTACTCCAGCGGGAATCTGTAGGTTGCAGCAAGGACCTAAGAGGGTTATGGGTGAAGACAGGCTGGCCTGCTGGTGGAGGCGGGAAGGAAGGCCCCAGTGTCAAATGTGCCATCGTGATGGAGCCCCAGAAGGAACCTTCTCCGGTCATGCAGAAACCTTCACATCAGCCAACACAGTTTCATTTGTTTCCACCACTTTTTCACAACACGAACATGTCCCCCTTCCTCCCTCCCCCCAGCCCCCCAAACCCCTCCTTTCTGAATATATCGACAAAGGAACGGCAACATAAATAAATAAAGACTTAGCCTCTGCTTCGGGGAAGCCGCCCCTCCAGGTTTCTGCATTGGCGGTGACCCGGCTGGAGCTGGTAGGCATCAGTTTTCACGGCAAATGGTGGGTGTGGAGGGGGCCAGTGGCTCCCCAGCCCTGGAGGCAGGCTCCAGGCTCAACTGTCTGTCTCAGCCGGATGCCCCCGGCTGTCATTGCACCAGGCCCGAGCCGTAGCTGAAGGCATAGCTGCTGGCCAACGACAGGGGCTGCTGGTGCTCCTCGTCCTGCTCCGAGGGGTAGCTGGGAAATGTCTGTGCCCGGGACACCTTTGCTGAGCTGAGGCTGTGACCTGGAGTGAGGGAAGACATGAACACAAAAGATGTAACTGGGCTTGAAGCCTGTCACCATGGACATGGACTCAGGTGGACTAAGTTCATACAGCCCCATGGTGCCAGGGCAGCTGGAGAGCAGCCATGCTACACTGGGCCTTCCTGGGGCTGAGGGCACAAGTGGTTGATTCCCAGCAAACTCAGAAGATTCCAGTCCCAACTCAGGCATAATTTAGGGTCAGATTTTTTAAAAAATTTCAGAGTGTAACATCTGCATATTTTCTACTCTATAAGTCTCAGTCATGTTAGATCTGACAAATGCTCCTCTTTTTTATCTGAAGCACTGCTCAAGTGGTGAAAGTAATGCCAGAGGTTTCAAAGGGACTAGTCCCACAAATGCCACTTCATGTACTTACTGTCCTTCAAACAGGATGCAAGTTTTTCAGGTAAACACAGCATCATTGTCATTTCAAAATGCACAGGAGGTGGAATATGGTGCACATAGCAGAATACTGGTTGGGAAGAGGACGTGCAAGATGTTTTTTCAGGTGGGCTTGTGAATCTCCTATAAGCATGACTTCCATCAAAAAGATGGAAAACCATGTGTGAAAAACCAATGACGAAACTCAGGTGACTCTTACGACCCAATTCTGTAACTTGATAATTTTCCTATCTCAGAATACCCTTTTGAAATTGAGATTTAATTAGTAAAAACAAGTAAACTTTCAAAGTGTGTATCTTCATGCAGCATATATTGTCTTCTTTTTTTTTTTTTTTAAATGTATATTGAAGCTTGGATTTAAAATGGTTTTGCATAATGCCTTTAAAAATGTCTTTAATACATGTATTATCTGTAGGAATGCAAAATCATATTTTTACTTCAACCACGGAGATATTAAAAAATAGCCGTAATGGTATAGACACAAACAGTAAAGAATTTAGCTCATGCTGAAATGTTTCAAAACAGCAGCTTTCTAGACTGGTCCAGTAATGCTGGAACCAAGAATGATGTTCACTGGATCTGGGAAAACTTTGTCATAGCTTGCATTTGGAAAAGTTTGATTATGATATGTTACTGATTTCTGCATGAAAAAAAAAATTATAATTTTCCCTGAACATGAGTCTATAAGAGCAATGCTCAGACCAAGAGAGCAAAAAATCCCAACTAAATGAAAAATAGAATAAAAGGTACATCTTAGTGACGCTGGAGACAATAAAACTAGAAACTGAATTCCCACTGACATGTCAATGGTCATAAAAATCCCTTTCACAGCACAGTCAAACAGGATGAATTTTTACTATTCATTCACTGGCTATCAAAACTTGACTGAGATGAGAGGTTTAAATATTTTCTGCTTCAAAAAGCTTTTGCATCAAACTGAATTAAAGTGTAACAAGGCAAAAGCACTGACAATGTTTTAGAATAGTTTTAAAGGTTCTATTGCCTTGTCCAACTTTTAACTATGATACTAAGTAAAGCCTTCATTCATTGAATCACTTTTATTGTCAGGTGTTTTTGTTTTTAATTTAATGCAAACCTAAACATAGGAAATTGCAACATTGTAGGTTTTAATTTTGTGTTCCATATCTGGCATTTTTCACTCTAAGGATGTAAAATCTTGTTTTCTTTTTACCCAGAAGCTAGAATCATTGTATTTTAAGGGTTGTAAGGAATGGATAAACCAGCCATGTGATTTCCCATGCAAAATTTGTCTCTTTCTTACTAGTAAAGATAAATAAACCATGTCAAGGTATATTTAACTCCATTCTCATAATGTATTTTATCCAAAAAAGGTAAAACAGTCCTTGTGACAACAATCAGAAGTAAAGAAACTTACCAACCAAGGGAGTTCCCTAAACCCAGGCCTATTTTTGTCATGTGCTGTATCTCATATAATTAATTTTGAATTCACTTCTGTAGAATAGTGCAACTTTAATACAGTGATGAAGAGAGCCTCTACTAAACTAATTTCTAGCTAAGGAATTAAGGGAGTCAGAATGTAGATGAATTTGACCCTATCAGAGTTAAAAAGGAAATTAAATTGAGCTCTTTCATTTCCTATATATATGCCTCAAAAGTTAGTACATCCTGTACTGTTCTTTAAAAGAAAATTTGTATCTGCTAAATCTCACAAAAGGGCTGATTTTAGTAATTCTGTAACCAAAATGGTTAATGAGGATAAGTGACTTCTCTCCTGACTGCTAGGATATGTACTGAAAGAGCAGAGAGACACAGAGATCAAAAAAAAATTTAAGGCACTCTTAATAGAGCCAAGAGGTCTAAGACATATGGTTGATGCTCAAGTCGAACCGTATGACGTGAATCTACAAAAATAATAGCAAAAAGAATTGGCGACATTGGTTCAAATGAGATGAGGAAGCTATGGGTAATAAAGAATTTGTGACTTTAGGAAAGAATGGATCTATGCAATATATTTACTTGCAACTCACATTTTTTAAGAAAGCAATTAATGATGTTAATACATTTCAATAAATAGATAAAAAAATAATCATGGCAAAATATTGTCCAATGGTTCCAAGTTGGCTTCAGACTTCGAAGTAGTAAATTCCCAAAAATTATGTGGTTTTTTCAGCTTTTTATTAAAATTCAGTATATCACACTGAAAATTCCAAATTATAGCAGATTCTTTTATTTGTATTCCTACTAAATCTTATTTTAATACTCATACAGCTGGTCAGCCTTATGGAATCTTAGGTATTGTAGTGTTTCCAAAGTAAGGCTTTATGTCAGCAGTAAGGATTTTGAAACTAAAGATACAGAGGAAGTTTTTGCAGTAAAGAACTCAAGTTTCATAGCTTTCTAAACTTTCGGCTTCTGTCATACTTGGGTCCTAAAAGGTTTAGAGAGAAGAAGAATGCTGTTTGTGGATTTTGCAGCTCTTTTGTACCACAGCTGTTTTCAAGAATACAAAACCAACTCTTCTCTACAATTCTTCTGAAGTCAGCATAAGATGAATTTGATTAACACACACTTCATGACCTGAAGACACCAATAGTGTTGGGAGAGGTTTTTTTCATGTGGCTTAGAGAGGAAATTTTTTTTTTTTTTTTCTTTTCTGTTCTAGGACAGGACCTTGGAAACATAAGCATTATTCAGCCTACTTCATCCTTTATTCAAATTTACTCTCAGGATTATAGAATGCAATGAAGCTGTAGTCCAAAGCAATTAGGTATGAATGATCCATCAAGAAAATTTAATGTAACCCAGCCAATTACACTAAAATTAGATTTTTCCTGATCTTAATTATGTTGGAAGCAGAGGCAGCATGCACAAGGATCTTATTTCATGGCATGGTGCTTATTTATAACAATTCTTTAGAGGAAAAACCCAATGGTTTCCTAGTAACAGCAGTGACTGATGTACATATAAGTAGATCGATGACAACTTCTGAGAGAAAACTTGCAGTACCCAGCTAAATGAAAAGGAAAAAAAAGAGAAGAGATCCAGCGATGAGATTTAAAAGCTCCCTTAGTGCTGCTTATTGAGAGACGTTTCTTTCCATTTTGAATTCAGAATTCAAATTCATAATCAGAAGGCAGGTGCCAAACTTTTTTCTTTTCTAGATGAACTTTTCTGATACAAGAATTCAAGGGATTCTCATCTGATGTTCTTTGGTTAGAGCACTCATCTCTGATGTACAAGTCCTGTGTTAAAATTCCCCTCTGCCTGTGGGTACAGTTAGACATTGCATTTTCTGTAAAAAATCAGCTGAAAATGTTCCCTTTCTCCTCTGCACCGACACTGCTGTTCACTGTCCCTCAGCTGTGCCATTGCGGCTGAAAGACTGTTTTGTAGACTGAAGCACTTTGGTCACCTCTTTTGCAAGAGCCCTACAAATCTCTATTGGCAAAGCTGAGGACAAGCAGCCAAGGATAAGAGATTGGCAGGGGTTTCTCAGGCTGGTTTTAGTGCCAGTTTGTTTGGTGAATGATGACCTGTGAGCAATATGCAACCAAACAGAGGTGAATGCAACTGCCACTGGATTACTTACATGTTTGAGGAAGGACCACTTTTGAAACCCTCTGACTAAGCTTTTCTAATACAAGTTTATATTTCTGCAGTACAATGATTAAAAATTAATAGAACCGGAGACTCCTGTGATTCAGCTTCTGTTGCGGGCCTTTAATTACCTCATATGAGATACTCATTAGGTAAAATAAAGAAACAGACTTTCGCAGCTGCACAGCAAGCTTTCATCTGGGATTTCTTAAGCTCTGAACAGATGACTTTACAAACAAAAGGATGTAATTCTAATGCAGTTTTTTTTCTACGTAATAATAATAAGTTTATTTTTGAAAATAAAATTTGACATTTCCATTTCCAAGATTATGAGCACAAAACTGAAGTCATTAAATTAAAGCCAATTGGATATCTTTATTAATACTGTGTTTTGTACTTAGGAGTGCTCTGAGACTTCATGAGGACAAGAGTTCTGTGATTGCTATAGATGTTTCTATAAATGTTATAGAAAAACACGGTTGCTCAAAAGAAATTTCTATGAATCAATCAGTGCAAGCAAAGACCAAATAAAGTGAATCACTTATTTAATTGTAAAGCAATCTTCTTTTTAGAAATATTAATTGGAAAATTCCATTGTTCACAATAAACAGAACAGTCTGGAAAACAGAGAAACAAAGATGATGAGATTTTATCCTTGCACAAAGGATAGTGCAAGGAGGTGGAAAAACCCCAATTAGCTAACAGATGTTTGAGGAATGAAACATTAGTAAAAAGGAGTTAGTTCTATGTTGTTTCCTCACACAATCCTCACTGGGCAGCATAAATGTAGCCCTTGAGCCAGAAAAGTTCACAAAACTTTACCAGTCTTTAATCTAGATTTGTGTTCTCTATGGACTCTCCCAACAGCAGCAAAAGATCCTATTTATACCAAAGGAGGCCCACAAATTGCACTGAGGATATCACTTGGATGGGGAAGCATGTCCCAAAGTGCTTCAACCTCTGATATTCTTTGCAACATTTTTGTTAAGACACAGGACAAAGTGGGAAATGCACTGTAGCTATGCACTGAAAGCCCACTAGGGAAAATGAAACTCTTACTGGAAAAAACTAAGTTATTATGACTGCTTATTTCAGATGGAAGCTTTTATCCTCCTTCTTTTATCCCCCTTACTTCAATCTCAAATCAGTTAAGTGGCTATTATTGCATCAAAAAGGATACTTTCATTTAAGGCAGAAAATAAATGATTGCTGCTATCCTATTTATGAATTGATACTGGTTAAAATTCTGCCAACTCTCCATATTGAATATATAGTGTCTTCTATTGAGCTACTGATGACAAAGCAACTTTTCCTCTTCTGCTGTTAGATGATTGGAATAACTAAAGCAAAGTTTCATAGCAGGACAAACTGCTACAAAGCAAAACATTTATTTTGCAGTAATGATGCACTTGGATTGGAAGGGCATTAATTGATACAGCAATTATTATGCTGTCACTCACAAAAAGATGCAATGGAAGGGAGCAGATGGAAACTGAAAAATAGCATAAGCTACACTACAGCACATTGATTTCTATACACTTATTGAAAGTGAAACTGTGGGCCTGTTTCAGATCCAAATGGAGAAAAATAAATTTTTTCTTGAATTTAACTACATTTAGAATTAAAACTCCAGGGAGCAGAGCACAGCTGACCTCAACTTTTACATATTCTAAAATAATTTTGGATTTCATTTCATCAAGCATATATCTTTCTGAAGGGAGAAAGATTAGCAATAAACTTAATTTTTGAGACAGGTTTTTAATAAAATGGTTTTGTTTATTTATTAGAAATACTTTTGATTAAATTATTTAAATTGATAATAAAATACACTGAAAATATATTAAGGCAATGAATGTAAAACTCTTCCCCTCCCATTTTAAAATATTTCTTTTTCATTCTTAATAGAAAAACATTTTCATTTTCTTTAGAATTTGAAATAAAGTAGTAACATTTTCCTGTACAGTATTAAGATTAATAAGTATGCAAGTACAATATACTTGTTACAGAACTCAACCACTTTCCAGAACTGGAAGATTATTATTTGACTTAAAAGCTTTTGGCACTGTTATCAAGCTCTCCTCTAGGAAAGAAAAAGCTTTACAAGTGCATGCAGAAAAGACTGCAGGATTGACAGTTTAAAACCAGTAAATTTACAATATGTCAAATTTTTGAAGTATTAAGAAAAAAGTTTTCGATATTCCAATTTTGGCACAAGAATGCTGGAGTTTCATGAAGAGCACATCTACATGTCAATATTCTGAAATACAGAAAAATTGTTTCAATACCTACAAACAATGTGAATTGCTTGTAAATAGTATGGACAGGAAAAACGAGCATTATTTTATCTGTACCCCTACCCAAAATAGCAACCATTTAAGAGCAATGTCTCGAAACACATAACTAAATCTAAAGTATTGACTGAAGACAGGTCAGTTTAATTGCTGTTGTGTTTTTCCAGGCAGTGTTTTTAAATACTTGCTCTTCTACTGCATTTAACCTGTGCATTACCTGCTTAGGCTGAGGTAGCTCCTGTGGTAGAAATATCAGAACATCACCCATATCTTTCTCAAGGTTTATCTTGCTCTCTCCTTTTAATTGTTTTGCATTTGGATTTTTTTTTCCTAATAATGCATCTTTTTATTCCTAGTACCAACTTTCTACGGTTCTGTGCGTTTATAAAGGGAGGAGACATATATAAACACCTTCTACATAACATCTCCACCTAGGAGATGGAAAGTAAGTTATCTGCATGTCTCACATTATCCAATAATCCTTTCCTTTTTGCCCAAATTCCTGCAGCCAAAATATGACATACATTTGGGAAAATATGATCCATTTTACCTGTTACATCTCTTCAACTTGTGGTCTTCTATTTGTTATACATAATTGTACATCTACATGCCTGAACTACAAGGAGATTAAGTAAAAGAAAGTGTCTGACAGGAGCAGCAATTTTTGTAGTTTTGCACTCTGAGCCAATGTGCAGATAAACACATTAAGTTTGTACTTAGTTTTCTTATGTTGTCTTCCTTATACAGACTACAGCGGTCCTTACAGAGATTAATTGATTTCATCTTTGCAACTTTTTACACTTGTGCTAATGTTGCAGTACTAAACCAGCCTCCCCTCTATCTCTGTTCTGAGTCCAGCTCCTTAACTATGCCAACACAGTTGGAGGAGGTGCAATCATGTTCACACTTGACACAAAATTAGGCTGAGGTCCAACTTTGCTTCAAAACAAACATAATTTTCCAGATGAAGACTCTCAGAAAGAAGGGTTTCTCAGTTTGGTTTCACAGGTTCTACAGAAGTCAAATTTTCAGCAGTGATACTTTCAATTTTCAGTTTATTGATTTTAAAGTATTTATCAGGAAAGCCTGATCTACACTAGCCCTACATACAGCAGACCCATCTTGCAACCCAAACTTTTCTGTGACATAATACAATACTTTCTTTTCAGACATTTTGGTTGTGAGATAAAAAAAAAATCCCCTGCTTTGTTTCAAATCAGTTAAAGAAAACACAAATGTGCTATTCTGGACTCGCACTAAGGAGATTTGTTGTTTTTTCTTAACCACTGTAGAGATGATACAAAATTTGCATATATAGAGAAGAGACTATGGCCAAGGATTTTGTTTTATACTGAAAGATACAGGCCTCATGACCTTGAAGAAAAGCTCTTGAGAGAAAATGTGGGCAGTTTAATTCTGAAATGTGTCAAAATATCAGCAAGTTAATTAACAGCAAACAAAATCTTGAATGAGTGCCCTAACAGAGCTACCTAGCTAGGTGGTTAGCATCCCTGGCCTAATTTATCCTTTGAACCAGACTCAATCAACCAGAAACTAATATAAAACCTAACATAAACCTTCTTCGTGTAAGTTGTAAAACTGAGGTTTATTATGAGAATATTAAAGCTATTTCTGAACTTTATGCCTGTGCCAAGTAAATTTATTTCATTTGCCATGAAAGCAAACAGAGACTAAGCATTTTTATACACAATGAATGCAGCTTCACTTTCCCATTCAAGCTCAAAACTTGATGAGCTTTTTAAACGAAACTTCCTGAAACTGAGACATTCCCTGTTGGTAATATTAAGGAAAAAAAAAAAAAAAAAGGAGAAATTCCTGCAAGTGAAAATTTCCTTCACTTCAAGGAACATTTGAATTGCGTAAAGGCTAAAGTGGTGGGAAGAGAAAACAGGCTACAGAAAATTTCAAAATGAAAATTATTTTAGTGTTTGCTTTGTGTCATGGGGACATAAAAAAACCAACAAAAGGAAATATTCAGAAAAATTACCCTGTTTCTGGAATAACTGAAAAGTAGGAAGAGTATAAAGCTAGTGAAAAAAGAAACAAATGTCAAAGATAGATAAAAATGTGTGAATTCAGTTACTTTGTCCTAAACAATGATTTTCTGCTGTGTTTAAGTAAGTAGAGCTCCACACTTTGCTGTCTGCTTTTGACTCCTGTGTAGAGCATGAAGTCATTCTGAGAATCAACTGATTGTTGATTTCTGTGCAGAAATGGATTTTGAGCATAATTTTCTTTTACATCCTTGCAAATTGCATCTACTAGATTAAATTAAAACTGGTAGCTATGTATCTAGTTTTATCATCTTGGTTTACCAATGCTTATCTCAGGGTTCACTTTTCTTTTCCTCAAAATGTTTATGTTGTGTTTTTATTACAGCCAAACTAATGCCCAATCAAAAGACAGATTTTATCAGATACATTGTTAAAAAATAAACCCCTAAATCTGTTACTGATGTATCAGAAAGCATCTTACTGAAAATGCTATGCAAAAATTCAAATTTATACATTGCATACCACTTTGATGATATGGAATATGTCACTGTTAAATATTTATTGCATTTCAAATCATGTTGACATTTCCCCTTGGATACACTATTCCAAAAACCACTATACAGGCTTCATGCAATTTTACTGATACTACAGAGATAGAGTGAAACAGTGAATTTCTAATTTCGTATTAGAGTATCTAAACTGAAATGAAGGAAAAAATTACTTACATTGATAAAAAGTGTAGAGTGTGGAGATAGTATACTGCCTTGGAAATTGGGATACTACTGGAGGCTGATTGATCAGTACTGTTCAATCTTGTAGCTGTTACAATTCTGCTGATCTTTAGTGTGGCCAATATTTCCTGGCCTGGTAGTATTTCCATTATAAACACTCCATTCACAAAGATTTATAACTACCCTATAAAAAAATTGCCATAAAATGAAACTCAGCACATAAAGTCTGGAGTCAGAGAACAAATTTGCTCTGACAGGATGGAGGGAATATGTTTTTCACCACCTTTTTATGTAAATAAAATACAGCTTTGATAGAAATGAAAAACAAAGGAGAAAAAAATTGGCAGTAAGTATAGTTTACATTGCTTGACATAGAAAAATATGAGGACGAAGGATTTATGCCACTGCAAATGGATATCTATTCTACAAATACTATATTTAAAAGACAATTTTATTGTATGAGTATGATGTGTGAGCTAAACACATATGAAACATAAAGTCTAAGACATTCAGGTGGTACAGCTGCACCCTTCCTTTGGTGCTCCCAGGCAGTTTCTTTGCACACCTGAAGAACCAGGAAATAGGGAGATAAATGGTAACAAAACTAACCCTTATAAAAAAAAAAAACAAACCCCCCACAAAAAAGCAAACCAAAATTCAAAACATATTTTATGCCTGTTTGGTTTTCACTGTGGAGACAGATATGTTCTACTTCTGGGCTGTTCAAAGAGGCTTGAATGCCTGGCAGTTGGAAATGGTTATGAGGTGTAATTGGGCCACTCCTTTTAGCATCAGCTGTGCCTCAGCAAATGGTTGCACTGCAGACTCAGTCCTGTTTGAGCTGTGCTAGAGCTTCTTGCTGCATAAAAGCAGCAAAATTCATCATCTGTTTTCAATCATATTCTTCTACCTGTTACACAACTCAGAGTCACCCTATTAATTCCTTAGAGGTATCTAAGGACAGAATGCTGTTCAAACTGTAGGAAATGTCCTCCAAGGACAGGAAAAAGTCTTGGACTCTGGTAAAATGTCTTTCCTTCAAAGAACTTTGTATTTATGTTGTAACATGGGGAATTAGTCTTGTTTATGTGTATTTTGCTGGGAAGGGGAGGGGAAGGGTGATTTGTGGCAGGTAAACACAGTTCCCAGTTTAATACAATGACTTATTTAAACTGACTAAAGCTTCTACATTTTTTTCTTCCACCAATGAACAAATTCCAGAAAGAATAACAGATCTCACATTAATATATGCAGGCATGAAACAGAGTTTTTAGAACTTCTACCTTTCCAAAGCTATTCTATTTTTTACCCATATACTGAAAGCATTTATTAAACCATTTGTTATTCAGATTTAAGCTCTCTATGAAATTGTCCTTAGAAATATTCTCAAAAAGACCTTAATGTTATTTCAAGCTGCAACTAGATAGTAACAGTAGATGCCATATAAAAGTGAAATATTGCATTAGCTGATAATTAGCTCTTTGGCTATATTAAAAAGTTTCCTCAAGCATTTGAAGACAGAAAGACATACCTCTCCACAAGTTCTAAAGGAGAAAGGATAATTTTTTATTTCATTTTTTTAAAACTCCATTTGAAATTATAGGCTGCTCTTTATTAAAAAGACTTGACACTACAAGCATTTTTCCAAAATGTAAGGTTGCTTGATTTTCTTTAAAATAGGGCTTCACCTTTCACTTTACCTGCTTCACGTTCACTTCAAAGGACAGACTGAATTACTGAAAAACTGCAACTACCAATTTAAGAATGCTTGGATACTGTTCCACTGAAATAACAAAGACAATCTGCTAAATGGCATGCAGTCATTAAAAATGTTCCTAAACTAAAGATGTAAAGATGTAACCCTGGGAACTACTGACCTGTCAGACTCAACTCTGTGCCTGGGAAGATCATGGAACAGATCCTCCTAGAAGCAGCAAGGCCATTTCCTGCCTCACCAAACTTCTACAATGGAGTGACTGCATCAGTGGACAAGGGAATGGCTATGGATCAAACCTATCTGAACTTCCATAAAGCCTTTCACACAGTCCTCCCCAGTGTTCTCTCTGAATTGGAGACAAAAGGATTTGATGGGTGGACTGTTAGATGGATAAGGTTGGATGGTCACATCCAGAGGGTAATGACTAACTACCTCAACAGCACAGAGTCCTGATGGACATCAACGGGCAGCGGTGTCCCTCAGGGATCCATATTGGGACCAACACTATTCAACATGACATAGGCAAAGGGATTTGGTTACAGACTTGATGCTAATTGCTGACATAGTAATAGTGCCCCCTTGCAGCCAGTGGTACTTAAGAGAATTGTAGAATCATAGAATCAGACAGGTTGGAAAGGACTTCTGAGATCATCAAGTCCAACTCTTGATCCACTACTGCTGTGGTTACCAGACCACGGCACTAAGTGCCACATCCAGTCTCATCTTAAAAACCTCCAAAGACAGAGAATCCACCACTTCCTTGGGCAGCTCATTCTAATGCCTGATTACCCTCTGTAAAGAATTTCTTCCTAATATCCAACCTAAACCTCCCTTGGCAGAGCTTAAGACCATGCCCTCTTGTCTTACTGCTGGTTGCCTGGGAGAAGAGACCAACCTCCACCTGGCTACAACCTCCTTTCAGGGAGTTGTAGAGAGTGATGAGGTCTCCCCTGAGCCTTCTCTTCTCCAGGCTAAACAACCCCAACTCCCTCAGCCTCTCCTCATAGGGTTTGTGCTCCAGTCCCTTCACCAGAGCCTTGTCGCTCTTCTCTTGACCTGCTCCAGCACCTCCATATCCATCCTGAACTGAAGGGCCCAGAACTGGACACAGTACTCCAGGTGTGGCCTCACCAGTGCTGAGTACAGAGGCAGAATTATTTCCCTGGTCCTGCTGGCCGCAGTGCTCCTGATCCAGGCCAGGATGCCATTGGCCTTCTGGCTTCCCACCTCTATCTCTATTCAGTGTCCAGACAGAGAATTATTTTTTCCCATGAATAAAGATTGTATTGTATTTTTTAAAGTTTATTTAGTTATGAATGTTTAAAATGCCAATTATCTTTAGATAGCTACATCTTTAGACTTAAATTTTCATGCATTGATCTGAATCAGAAACCAAATTCTAGAGTATTTAGATGATAAACATACCTTCTGTACACAAAAAATACAGAAATACTTTTATGGCAGGGATTTGAAGTATATTTTGAGTTTGAAAAAAATCTCTAAGTAATAGGAAACTCTATAAACCTAATTTTGGAGACAGATATGCACAGATCTGCACATATCTATCTCTTTTTCTGAGTCATTTGCTAGTAGCCATTGCAAATGGTTGAAGAGTGTATTAAATGGATGGAATAAAGGAAAGGTTTTGCCTGTACTGAGTGTAATGGCACTCTTGAGTTCCTCTGTTCCTTGCAGAGATTACATATATAAAATATGTGGCAATAAGGCAGTTCACAGAGGCTAAACAAATTATTTTCCTCTATAATTTATTCTCCAAAATAAAGAAGTTCATTGATTTTTAGATTACATAAGTTTAATTGGAATAAAGTAGATGCCTAAAACATCAATGAAGCACTCAGGAAAGTTAATCCATTTTTCATGACTCTATAAATAATTTCTTCTAGCTGTAAAAGCCTTCAATTACCCACCAGGAAATCAGAAACAATGGCTGTAATTCACTGAGGGATGCAAGTGGTGTTCTTTTGCTTTTTTCGCCCTGAAAGGGAATTCACCGTGATTCAGTGTGAACAAACTGTGTCATTTTTCCATCAGACCTGTGTAGTGGTAGAGTGGAGGTAAATCTGCTAAACGTGTGTCAAAGTGCTTGATCTGCTTGTGTCTGGAGATGGAAGGAGTCCCTTTTTCTTCACTCTTTCAGACAACAGAAGAAACAGCTTAAGCTAAAGCACTTATTTCCTCCCACACCCACTTCCCCCCTGCAATAAGCAAATAAACATAATAAGAAAGCCAGTGTTAATAGTAAGACACACTGAAATTACCACCTACGTGCCTTCTCTCTGGAAGTTTGTTATTAAACCTGTAAATATTTGGGCCTGTGTTTTGCCTTTTCTGTTCCTCAGTTCAGTGAGGATGCTTCTGCCACCACGGCTTGATGCCTTTTGTGCTATTACTTCTCCTCTCAGTGCCTATTACAACAGAGCAGCAAATAATGTAGAAGCATACAATATGAGACACTACTGAATTACAGTACTACTTCTTGAGGAACACTGCAAAAATTATAAACTTGCACATAAATTTTTAGGTTTACTAGTACAGATGTAAAAGGAGGGAAGTAAATAACAGAATACAAGTAGTTTCCCAGCAGGAGAAAAATGGGAATTTTTAGAGAACTGGAAATCAGCTGTGATTTAAAAGGAAGTTAAATTGTGACTTCAGTGGAAAAGACAATTCTGAAGGCATCGTATCTGATGAAACATGATGGCATACTTTTACATCAAGGCAAAATGGCAGCTTGCAAAACTGTGCTGTATGAGGTACTGGCTTTGGGTTGCAAGAGTAAAGCCAAACTAAAATTAAACATATATATCCTCTATTTTAAGAGCACACTGAGGACAATTTTAAAGGGAAAAAATAACAACCCCCCCAAAAAAAACGTAACAAAGCAATTTTATAAAGTAAAGAAAGCAAATGGCTTTTACCAGTTATTTCCAATTTATCTCTTTATAGCCTCCTCTTCCCTGGAGATTTAATAATTAAAAATCTGTAATTGCCAAGACTTTTACTCATCATTTGTTAAACAGAACAAAGCAATAATGAGTATTCCTTAGCTGAGTCCTCAAGCTGAAGTGTGAGATAACTCTCATGGAACAGGTATGCTATTAACAGCAAAATATAGATGATTTATGTCACAAGCAGAAGAGGAGCTAAAATCTTTTATGTTATAGCTCACACCAGTGATGACTGCACCATCCTGATTACTCAGGACACTTTCTGCATCACAAAATCACCATATTTACATCCCATTGCTAGAATTTGCACTTAAAATAATTTTCTTTATATAGTCTTGCAGCTGCAAACATGAGCACCACTAAGGCACAGAAGAGGGAGTATTACATGATTCTTGGAGAGCTTTCTCTCTCCCAAGATGAGATCTTTGCATTCTTTTAAGATTTCATATTTTTCCTCATAAGCAGGAGAATGGGATCCCGGTAACAGTTAGTTACTTCCACTTTTGTTTCTTTGCAATGAATATTTAATGAAATACAGCAATGGCTACAGAAGCCTCTAAAGTAGCTCAGAAATGATCTCAAAATGTCTGCCAGTCAGTACTCAGTACAACAATACTTGGCTTCATAAATTCACTCGGAAAGGCAAAACAAAATGAAGCAAGCATTTTTGCCTCTTTAAAGACCTTCATGAGAACAATCATATACTAAAAAAGGAACTTTTCTGGGATGTGAAATCTGTCTGTCCATTTACTTTAGGGGATAATCAGGAACTGAATTTAAAATGCAACTGGGGAGCTATCTGAATTTTAGAAGACATTCAGACCTGCTGCTGAAGCCTGTGAACCATATGCTTTGTGCCTATAAATGTGTTTTTCAGACAATACCTGGGGATTTTAGTAGAGGCAATGAGCAAGGGGAAATCCAATTTTTATGTCTTTGGTGGAATGGCTAAGCAGCAGTGACTCAGGCAACTGGACCATCATGATGCATTACAGAACCAATCCTATATCACTATTAAATTTCTACTTTAAGAACAAAAGTAAAGAAGCAGCAGCAGCAAGGAGCATACTGAAAAAAGTAGTTACAGTTTCTACCACCTATTCTTCTTCATTTTAAAAACTAATTGTCTTGGAAAAGCAAAATATCTTGAATTTCCTTCCTCCAAAAGCAAAGAAAACAGAAAAGGGAAGGGAAGGAAAGGGAAAAGAGAAGATGAAAACCTCTACAGGACATGCTGTTTTCTTTTTTTGAATTTGAGCCATGCAAAAAAAAAAAAAAAAAAAAGGGAATTTCCCCCTTTCCCCAAAAAAAACTGTGATTTTTTTTTTTAAATGAGTATCACCTTCTGATCAGACTTTATACCTACTGTAGTCACTTCTGTGATTTTGCACAAAATACTTTACGGTTCTTTTAATGCCCTATTTTTGCCTAACAAAACCTAATATGCACATAACTTATCAACTAGAAGCTATGAAACCAGGGAAAGTAATTTCAAATTACTAGCAATACCAAACCACTAAGAGGATCTGTTCCTTGCTCAATTCTGTGATGCAGTAGGAACAGGGCTGGGAGGATTTCAGCTTTCTAATCTTCCTGCCTAGAATGTCATAGACAGGGTAAGACACTCTTTTCATTATTCTGTAGTAAGAGCAATCACTGTGCTACCTGCTTTACTCCTTGATGCTCAAAGGTTAGGCACATGGATGGAGTACAGTCCTTTCTAGTGAGAAAAAAGAGCCCTTCAAACAGAGCCTTTGTTCATTTTCCTCCCATTTAGAATAATCTTGTAATGGGTCTAGCTCCTGCCTAACTAGAAATTACTAGAAAGCGGAAATATTGCAGTCTCTAAATTAAATGATAGTAAATGTGCATTTCCAAAGACAGGTGGAATTGGTGATGACTTTTTCAAATCCTGATGACTAATATAAAGTATTTATTTGAAGTTTGTTTCCTGTGTCTCTCTAAAGTCTGCTATTTAACTGCTACTTCTGTACTAAATACAACATTTAGTATTATTTATTAAGATAGGAAGGGTGGCATTGTTTCTAGAAAAACCAAAACAAGAAAAAACCAACAAAACAACTCAATTCCCCAAAAATATTATTTGAAGATGGTAATCTTTTTACAAATAATTTGAATTTGATAAATGATAAGAGATATAGTTGACTTTTAAAAGTTTTAGAAATATTAATATTAAACTATTATTTCTCATGCCTCTCTCCCTCCAAAATTCCAAATCATTTAAATATTTCAAGCAGTAGATGATGAAAAACTATTGAGATGGTCAGATATAACTTTTATAGGATTTATACAACCCCTATTACCATATTTCCATATCTTGTTTTTTAACCTTATCAGCAATATCATGCACAAATATTTTCCATTAAGCATTAGACAGTGATCTGCAGAAAATATATAATCTAATATCAAGAGTATTAAAAATATTGTAGTAGCTTTTGAATATTTTTACAGTTTACTATTTCACTGTTTTTTGTCATAGGATTTATTTATTTTGTTGGATTTATTTCATATACCTAGACTGTGTCTCAGGTAAAAAACCCTCTTTTTCTATTGTGTGTTCCTCAAGAGCCCATACATTTAAAAGGGGACTTGATAAAAAAGAATGCTTTATAGAGCACATACTAAATATTATTGAGGGAAATGAACAGAAATATATAGAACTATAGTAAGCTGTGACACACCATTAACCATTTTATCATCTGTAATGTGTCTGGCTGGACTCCTTTGGCTGTTTACCTGTCTTAGAAACTCTAAATAAACCCTTTTTTTTTAAACTGGTGCTTTATCAACTGGAATACCATTGCTGCTTAAAAGATTTTAGTATCTCAGCTCCATTTATCAGAGCTGCTGTCATGTCACAGCACTTAGCAGAACATCCCACTGTCATATGAGAAGTTAGCACACCTGCTGAAAACTGTGAATATTAATTAACTGTAACACAATGCAAATTTTTTTCATGCACCAGAAAGTGTATCATTTGGATATAAAGCATCTGGATGAGAATGACCTGATCACACCTAAAAAGTGGAAATTTTTTTTCCCAAAAGATTTAATTTCCTGATAAAACAACAGCCTACTATATTTCATATTCAGTTGTATTATTTGACCGACTGAGTTTTGCTGAGAAATAATTAGTCAAAATCCCTGATCTTGTTTAAGCATTCTTGATGAGCTGGATTTTTTTTTTTCTACCATCAACAACACAACATTGAAGTAGAGTGCAGCTTTTTGTGCATCCAGGCATCACTCCAATCTTCATCACCATTCAGATATCAGCTGCAGCCGCATAGTTTCACCACCTTCAGGGGGACTGTTTCTGAATGCCACCAAAATGACTTTGGGTTTTGAAAGAAAGGCTGATTTAGGCCTTAATGCTTCCGTCTAACCCCTCTGAAGGCTCACAGCCTCATCATGCTGCAGTCACACCTGGTGACCCTATTCGTGCTGGGGTCTGTTGTGTGTGACAGACAAGTGCAGGGCCAGCAGTATAAAAAACCTCCTCAGCCTAATTTTGTAATTGTGGCTCCAGCTGCAGCTTCACAAAGGAGGCAGTTTTCCTTACACTGTCCACTGATCAGATAATTGGTGTGACATCTCATTTCTCCCTTCACTGGGAGAAGACGCTCAGGAAGAATGTTCTCTCTTCCAGCACGTGCCTCTGGCCCTGAGTAAAAGGCCAATAATGCTCCATGGTTCAGGGACTGACACCTTTTCCAGGCTGGTCAAGAGCAATGTTCCCCTGCTCTATCACCCTGCTGACAATGAGACACGATGGAAAAAAAGACTGAATGTGCTTCCTGCAAACTCATGCTGTCAGGTAGTTATATGCAGAAAAAAACCTGCCAGTTGCAAGGTATGATGCCTGTGCCATTCCTCCCCATTCATTCTGATGTCAAAGCAGAATTTCTTGCCAAGTATGTGGCCTAATAGTAGGTTTAACTATTTCAAATAACCAAGTGGTGTCCGTGGATTAGCACTGACCTTCTAGGTTAGAAATTGTAGCTTTGTTTGCTGTTTCTCCCTTTGCCACTTTTGCTCTTATGGGAAAGGGAATGGGACAGTTTATGCCACCGTGGTTCAGTTTCATACATTGGTTTATAACTTGAATTTCTAAGAATTTTCATATCTCTTTCACTTTAGAAGAATCTCTATCTTCAAATACCAATGTAAGAGACTACAGAAATTCTGAAAACAGACTTAAAATATTGACCACAACACTAGGAAAGATATTGTAATATTATAAAGTAGATTTCAGTCACAAGGGGATTTGTTGGATGTGAAACTGTTGTAGTTCTTGTTTTGTAGCACTCACTGGCTGCAACAGAAAAAGGACTACAACTTTGACAGAACAACAGATCAACCCCAGTAAGGATAATTTTTTTTGATCAGTGTTAACATTATATAGACTGCACCAATTAAGAAGTGCAATCTAAATACACAAATTTAGGAATATTGTTCCAAGTAAGCATTTTTATAGTCACGATGTGATGCAATTAAATAAATAAGTAACAGTTAAAGATTATCAGCGTCATGGGAGCTGCTGCAGTATTGTCAACAGATCACATGCAACTTGCCTCAAATGAAGAAACTGAGGGAATGGCTTCACCCTGTAAGCTATTATAAAATGTAAAAAGACAAAATCACATTCACCAGAGGGCAACCCAGCAGTTTCCACAATGGAAAAGGTTCTCTTTTATAAATATTCATATATAGGCAAGCCAGACATGGTCATTCTCCAAAGCTCATAAACAGAACAGCAACAAACATGGCAGCTAAGCTATTTCCAAGTGAAACAAATTGAGCTTCTCAGAATAAAAAGGAAGACCAATAGGAAATGCCTCTAAGGTTTAAAACAGCATAGAGGCCTTTAAAACCTTTATTTTCTTTATTGTTGCAGATATCTGTAAGAACAGATGGTTTCAAAAGGATGTGTTTCCATTTAGGTTTCTGCTGTACTGTATTTATGAGAATGTATAGTCACAAGACATATGCCACCTGGCTTTGAGCTGTGATTCATTCAGCTGCAGAACTGTATTAGGTGAAAATCTTTTGCAACACCGAAGAAGTTGCTGGAATGTTGTAGGAATAAAACTCCTGCAGTTTGAAGCACTCTACCCTGTTTCAGTAAGAATAACTATACCTGATATTCTGTCCAGAAAACGTAAGGAAGGAAAAAAGAGTAAGTGGTTCTTGTAGATAAAGGAAGTTACTTGATTGTCATTGACAAAAACCAAGGGGAAAAAAAATCTCACAAGCCATATAACTAGTGAGAAAAAATGAGCTCATGAAATGTAGTCCTGAAGTCTCATTTCTAACCACAGATCTAATGCATAATCCATAAAAGTTACTTCTTGCCCTCTGCAGAAATATATATGTCTGGGTACATGTTCAGTTGTTTATTTTGGTTCTTTATATCTCACGTTTATCTTTAAAATGCACTTGTGGCTTTTCTGTATATAAAGAACTTAAAGACATGCTGTGTTTTCCCCTGTCAGCCATAGTTTTTCAATGATGCTTTGTGGAACTTATTAGTTTTGTTAGAGCCCTTCTGGAAAAGTGCAGAAGGTGACAGAGAATTAACCAGACTTCTCTTGGCATTCATCCACTCAGGGGCTGATACACATTTTCTAATGGCCAAAGCACAGACACCTATATGTGGTAGCTTCAAGAGTTGTTCTGGATGGATATAACCCCATTATTGAGCGAAAGAAGCAAGGAGAGAGGGAAGTGACTTATTATTTTAATCTCAAAACAAGCTGCCAACAAGGCTCTCTCCCCTCTTCTCAACGTTCCTCACTGTGAATCCTGTGATCACAGCCAATCTACGCTTCTGGAAATATGCGATGCAGGAAAAAGATATTTTAAGTGTACATTCCATGTACCCAGTGCTGCGGCCTCCAGAGTCAAGGAAAGCAAACTATCGGGGAAAATAAAGCAAGCTGGAAAGCTTAAATGCAATAAAAAATATCCTTTTCTTATCAAAGAGTGAAAAGAGTCAGCCTTCCAAATGAAACAGCTAGAAATATAAAGGGATTTTCTTTTATCCCTAGTTTGCTTATTCTGGTTGATTTCCTCAGTCTTGCAAAAGATTTCTCCTTAATATGACTCTGAAACTTGATGAATCACAGCTCAAAACTGGGAAGATGTACATACGTTTCTGATCATTGTTAAATGTACTTGACCAAATTCTGAAGTGAAGAATGTTTTCACTTTGGAAATACTTGAAAACGTACTGCTTTAAAAGCTTAGCTTGCAAGAAAAATGTGTAAACATTGTTTTGAGATTCAGCAAAGATATTTATAGCCATTCTAAAAAAAAAAAAAGAAAGAAAAAAAGAAGCCAACCCCCAAGTTGTTTTGTCTTTTCCTACCAGACAACATACCTACAAGGAGTTTCATAGATAAGCTGTTGACAAGGTGATTTGCTTTGACTGATCAACCCTATTGGCAAGTCTTGGCAGCTGCAGGAGGTTCAAGCCAGACTCTGAAATCATCTCATGTGCAGTAAGCGGAACAATAATTACAGTTATATTACATTTGCAACTGCAGGCATATATATATATATATAACAGTGTAACATGCTACTTATATTGTAGCCAGAGCACAAGATAAGATTTAGGGTCAGAACGCTGGACTCCTTTCTAGATGTAACATATAGGTCATATGCATTCAAAGACTCAAATAATACATTCCAAAAAGAGGTATAGATATGATTATATATAGAAATTCTTTAATTTTTCCCCTCAGTTTTCTCCCTATGAGCTTGGGAGCTAGGGAGAATGACACATTTGAGATAATTCTGGGAATTTAATGGGGTAAAAACGTACAGTCTGAAAAAATAATATATGCATATGCTAAATCTATGCTGTTGCTGAACATTGGTGGAGCTGATGGTTGCCCAGGGATCCAATTTAACAGACACAAAAATGCACAACAAAACAGGGAATCTCTTATTCTCTCCCTGGAGTCTCTGGTGGATCAGGGAAGAGACAGTGTACTGACAATGTGCTATGAGTCAAGCTGCCATTTTCCCAACAAGGAAAATAGTGAATGCGCAGAAAGACTTGTGACCAGACCAAAAAGGACTTTTATCATTACTCGTGGTAATTTCCAAGATGCTGGTCACTGCCTTGACAGAGTATGGCACCACGGAAGACAAAGGGCTTGCACATCCTTTATTTCTGTCTTCCCCCATGCCAAATCACAACTTTTGGTGGTGTTAAATTTACCAGACCTAACTCACACAAACTGAAATTACATTGGAATATGGTTTCTCCTTGTAGGATTATTTTTAAAGACAGAAGATTCTGTGCCCCAACTTCTGCTTATGCCAAGGGTGCTTTCAGAATCTTAACTCCCTGGATCTGAAGCCAAACCATGTTTAGTTAGGTCCATTAAAAAAAACCAAACCAAACCAAACCAAACCTCAAAAGAAACCTAGAAAATGTTCTTTTTTTGTCACATGGCGCAGTATTTCAATTTGAAATGTGTTTATGTCTCTAGGATGCATTCTCTCACCCAGGCATATGCAGATTCATCCATCATGCATACTCCCAGAAAGATCTGAAAATGTATTTAATAAGGAGGACATTTAAATTCACCATTTTCCAATAATAGCAAGTGATAATTTGGCCAGATAATATCAGACATTCCGTAAAAGTACAAACTGATAGCATAACAATATTTATTTTTTACTTTACTATTCAACAAACAAGAAGAACAATTATAATAAGTTGTGTAACGATATGTAAATGTAAAAATGCTAAACCAGTGGCACTGTCTGCTAACAGTGTGGGAATAAAACAAACCCCTGTTTCAACAACTCATGTGAGAAGGTCGGAACAATTAAAAGAAGGAATATTATACTAAGAAATGAAAATTATATTTTTCATCCTCTGTTTTTCTGAATTTAAACCAAAACAGTCATTTGGATTTAGATTTGAAACTTGTAGAAGAAGGAAAATTTTCAACTTCTAAAAGTTTCACCAGAAAATTAATTTCTCCACCCTGCTGTTATGCTAAAATCATGGAAAAGGAATCCACTGCTGTAGGTTTAATAGTGCTAAGAAAATAGCAGTTCTTCCACTGTCAGGACTACTTGCAGAACCATGATAAGCCTGCTCTAAGAAATGCTTACTTTCATGTAAAAATGCATAGTAAACAATTTCTTCAGGAAAAAGGATTTTGTGCTGCGCTTTAGACCATCACAGTGTCAAAGAGAAGCAGAAAAGTATAAAGATGCACATTGGAAAGTTCTTCTGAATAGTAAAATACACAGACATGAATCACAGCCCTTCTCAATAGATACTCTTGTTTCAGTCAGCTGAACAGTCTGGATAGAATTTTGTTAGACCAGTAATGCCAAAAACTCTGCTCCTCTGCCACACATTTTAGTGGGAACAACTTAACTCCTATCAAGTACATTACTCTTGTGCTACAGGATTCCTTTGAAGTTTCCTCTTTTTTGATTGGGAAGGACTTCATCACTTGGGCAGACAGAAAAGTCATTTGTATGCAGTCATCAACACATTTTTGTTCAGCATCCTTCATAGACCAATCCAATCAAGTTTATGAATTAGTCTGATTGATTATGATTAATATGGCATCAAAGTAGGAGTTGCAGAAGTTGCTGCACTGTAGTATTTCTACTCAAACCTAATAGATCTAGTGGTTAGTGGTTTGTAAATGGTTTTGTTTGTGTACAGTTGCACAAAAAAAATCTGAGCCCTTCTCACCCAGCCCCCAGTTTAGCCAATCCTGTTTTCCTTTAAAGACATAGTGCCTAGTAGCATTAAGATCTTCCTGGAGGAGTATTTATGTCACTTAGTTTTTCTTTAATTGTGATATGAATGTACGTAAATAGTCTTGTAACTGCTATTGCTTCTGACCACAAAATGGCATTTGGTCTACAAGTCAACTACATTTACCAAGTTAGTCTCTAAAAGCTGTTTCATACATTGATTTGATGGTTTAGATATTAGACATTATTTAGACTTTAGAACCCTCCCTTACTCATGAGCAGTTAATGGACTGGGAGCAAAGGAAACAGCTAATATTTATTTAATAAAGTAATCTTTAAGGAAAAGCCCTAGTAGTGGAGCTCTGAGACCAGCTAAAGAAGTGAGGAGGAAAATAAAATCTCAGAGAAAAATATAACTCTGTTAAATATAAGAATGAATTATCTACCCCATTGTTAGAAAAAGTAACATGATGAACTATAGACTAAGAAGTTATCCTGATCCTGCCTTTTCAAATGTTCCTCTCATTGCATTTCTACAATCTCTGATAGAGGTCACTCCTTCTTATACCCACTAAAAATCACAGAATTCCCCCTCCCCTCCAAGTAAGAATATTTCAGGTCTCACCTAATATTGGTCTTTTTCCATTTACAGAAAATCTGAAGTCTCCTGAGGGCAAGAAACGCATTTTCTTATAGTGACATGTACTTTATGGCCATTCAATGGCAATAATTACAATAAATACAGCTCATATAGACCTCTAATCATAATCCATAGCTACATACGGTGCATGGGGCAGTGAAACCTAGCATGCCACTTGAAGGTGTTCAGCTACTGTTTCTTTTTCTAGAAGTAACTCATGTCTACAGGTCTCATGGTGAGTGGAGAATGTCCCTCAAATTTGGGTAAAATCTATGTGCCTCTGTTTCAAGCACTTGCTTCAGCCAATTCATCAGTATAATAAGACTGTGTCATAGAAGCCACTGTTCTTATCATATGTATTTTTGTCTGAAACCACAGAGGTGCTGATGACAGCTTATGATTTTATGACATTTAGGTATATAACATCTCACTGTAAGTTTGTATTTAGAATGACAGAAATGCAAATAAAGTAAAATAATTAGCTGTTTCTTGAATGGCTATTCAATGTGAACAACAAAAAAGTATACTTAATATGAAGGAAAGGCTAAATGTTAAGATAAAATTTGCACACAAATGAGAAGGAGCATTCCTACATTCACTCAGCCTTTCATCTGAGTCTTCCACTGCAGTACTTTCTATTTCATCTTAAAAAGAGTTGAATGTGCTATAGCTGTTTTAAGGTTTGGTTTTTTTCTTTTATTGTCTTTGCCTGGATTTTTTTGCACACAGTGACAGCCTTTGCTAACACAGTGAACAGAATTATAATTCTATCATATATTATATTTTTACTACCAGGAAATTACAGAATAGATCAGTGGATCACGTCTCAATTGACAGTGAGGACATATGTCGTAAATTAGTATGACTTTTTCTCCTTTTTGCTAGAAAATTTCAAGTGAAAAGGAAAATAATGAAATATTTAAGACAAAGCTGATTAATGATCCAGATGTTCACTGAAATCTCTGTGTGTGATCTAATTCTTTAAGAATGATTACAGATAAGGCAATTTGTTCGCAGACACAGTTAGTTGCTCTTGTCTGATAATAGCGCTTAATCTCCTCGGCATGTTAAATGCAATCCTGAAAATAATCACCAGAAAATATACTAACAAAAGATTAAATGCATCCATCTGTACAGAGGTCCAAAATTCATTTTGATTGCTGCTGCTAGAAGAAATGCAAGATAACAAATGTGAATGTAATCAAAGTGGAAATATCAAATAAAAGGTCACTCCTAAGTGTACTGTCTTACTTCAACAAATAATAAAATGATGCAATATAAACACTAATTTAGTCAAATACAGATGCAGAATTGAGTTAGTTTATGCATGCATTGTGAGAAAATAAGGTTATGAGCACATATATATTACACAAAAGAGTTTTCAAAGTTAAAAAGCAGTTATGAGTAAACGGTCTTATAATTTATGAAATTAATTTCATTTGTAAAATGATTAAATGAAAATCTGAGTCAACCAAGTGAATGATATTGATAGAACACATTCTTTGCTTAGATTTTTTTCTCTAAAATAAAACATTTTTGAAATGTATTTTAATTTCTAACTGTTGATAGCATGTCAAATTATTGGATTTTAATGAGTGTACTTCTCAAAATATTTGAAAATATGGTATTTATCTGTGGTCACTTTCTCACAAGATAAAAGCAAAAAAGTAAGATCTCCCAAACAATTTGAAAGATTTGTATTTAAACTTTGAATTTATTGGAATAAATCCAGTAATAGTTTTTGATATGAAAAACCTTATGTCAAAATTGAGCTATTTAATAGTGTCTTAAAGAAGCCAACTTCTTCTTTGGGCACCATCTATATTATATACACACATAAACCCCCTACTTAATAGTTAGATAATGGATATTAAATGAACATCTCTAATGTTCTTCCTTTTCCTAAAAACTACACATGTAATTCAGAATATGTTTTCTGTTTTCACCATGACTTTGTAGAATTGTTAAATTAAATTTCACGTATTCCAGTACACAGATACTATGTTTCTGGAAGCATTACACATACAGATAGATCTGACACATAAAATGCCTAACCATTGTTCTCGCCAGAAGGCAGAACATACGTTTCTGTTCCTTCCATCCTGGAAAAGGCTATATTGTTGTCACTACAGTGCTTTTATTAACATTCCAGGACAGAGAAAAAATGCTGCTTCTTTTTTTTTCTTTGTGACTATAAAATAGAACCTCATCTTCTTCCCTCTTTACTTTCCATGGGGTTGCAAGAGTCTGTGACACTAAGCACGCTTCTTCCTCTAGGTCAGATCAATGATAGACTGTGTAGCCCTGCTACTGTTTGATCAAAAATTAAAGGTGCTCACTGTTAGTAGCCATAAGATAAGCTGTAGGTACAATGTACTGTTTTTAAGCAATTAGTAATTAGAAGAGGAAAGAGTTTAATGCATTTCCTCTTTCTTCTAAAATCCACAAGCTCAAAACTCTCCAGCAATGAAAATACAACAGTTATTTAAAACAAGCTTAAATCCTGGCACACAGCTTCTTTAGTGGGAGGGACACAATATAATATTGATTATTCACTTTTTGAAAAGTTGTTTTTCCAGAGAAAGAATCTGAGAAAACATCCTCCCTCTCCTACCCTCCCATCCTAAGGTATCTCAGCTATTTTCTGTCTCCTTCTGGGTGCCTTCTTAAATTTAGACAGATTTCCATATAAAGTGATGAAACTGGGATTTCACATTAGTGAAAGAAGAGTTAGCAATAAAAATGAAATGGCAAAAAATTAATACTAAACATTTCTTGAGGAATCATGATAAGAAATTAAATAATAATTATTTGCTTGATTTCAGAATCAGGCATTAGTAGTGTTTGCTAACACCCTTTATCTCAATCAAAACGTAATATAAATACAATGGTGGTTATGCATAATATTTTTCCAAATCATCATGTGTCTCAGTGAGGAAAAAACCTAATTTCAGAGATAAACAAGCTATTCCAAAGAATTCCCATGGGACATATCTACCAATCTCTTCCATAATACAAAGAAATGTTGTATTATCTGTGCCAGTTCAGTGATCCTGCTTCACAGCAAAAGCTGTGAGAACTGAGGAAAAAAATTTTTAACAGAAATCCTTTATTTAAAAAAAAAAAAAAATCCCACAAAAATTTTAAAATGTTGAGATTTTCATGGACATGATCTGCAAAAAAACCTCCATAGACATTGGTATCTGGATTACTCACATTTTATAAAGCCTTTGCTGACCCAAGGCTGGTTTTGAGCTGGTCTTGAGAAGGACCAAGAGCCTTTTTTTGATATTTAAAGTGTTCCTATACCAGCACTACTCTCATAGCTGCTGCGAATTTGGGGCACTTATCTGCTTTCCCAGGAGTCACACCTTAAGCTTGCATGAACTGCTATAATCATATCAGAATCTCTGCTGACCTCTATTTAAACCTTCAAGGGCACTAAGGAAACATACCCCCTGCAATATAGAGGAAGCAGAGATCTACATCTGGAACACAGACTGACTGATTTAGGGCAATTTAAATGTTAGACTAGTTCAGAGCTAGTCTTATCCCAAAACTTGTGTGCCAGCTCTTGCATTCCTGCTGGAGATCAGGTCGTTGACCACTGATCTGAGCCCCACAACTGCCACAGCAAGGAGGAAAATTCAAAATGGAGATTTGGGTCATGGTCCCATGACACATCATTGAGGCATAGATGCATCATTTGATCACACAGACTGAATCTAGATCAGGCCTCAGAACATGAGCTTGTTTACACCTAGTAAGTGGGAACACACAGCAAAGTGTTCATGCCATATGCCTTGAACTTGGCATTGTGCCAGGGACTAGAGAACAGACAACACCTGATTTGATAAAATATCCAAATGATATCTCATTTGGCATAAAGTCTGCCTTCACAAAACTACTTATCAAAGTATTTTGAACAAATGTGAACTATTTTAATGAGTATGTGTCAGTTCATCCCAGAGCCATGGCATTTCTTATCAGGCAGTAGGCACTTTCAATCTGGACTTACTATTCTGTCAAATTCCAATCCTATTCCATACATCAAGATGGTCATAAGGAAACAAGGCAACATTTTAATTAGGACACTGCTACCATTTATAATATCTCTAAGTTGCACATCAAAATCTGTGCAGGGATTCTTCTCCCATTATGAATGAGCAAGCAAAAAAATAACCAGACATGAAGATCTTTCACTGAATTAGAAGCCGAAGACATGAAGACTTTCAACTTAACATTGGTCATTAATATCACCGAACGTGGACTACTAGACAGACTTTCTTCCTGCACTTCAGCTTTCATTGTACTGATGGTCATAGGGAATATGAAAGATCTGAATTGCTTATCACCTTCCCAAAGGCATCTACATTTTGGTCTAAAGGTGCAATATTGTGGTAACCATAATTCTTCCATTGTGACCATCCAGATCAGAAATAATTTCTTTTTGTCTTTGTGCCTAAAGTGCCTATTCTTAGGAAAGAAGCTTCCAGTTATCCTGTAGCAGTAAATGTGTCTATTGCACCTTCCAGAGACACTAGATTTAGCACACAGCAAACACCAGTGATATTGTTTTGTAGGCAGCCAAAATGCCAGCATAAAAAAATTAAGTCTTAGTTTGGAATAAAAAACAAAATGTCTGCTAAACAAAGAAAACTTCTTAATAACAAGAACAAACTTCAAATGAAAAATACTTTAAGTGCATTAAAATGGTAACTATGAACAACTGCATTTATAATATGAAATCGTACAAGTACAGAAAAGCAACTGTGGTAAAATAAAACTGATACACTTCTGATACGTTATAGAGGGTAAAATAAAAATATGTGTCTCTTCAGCAAAAAACCTTGGAGGTCTTTTTAGCAAAGCTGTGCTGACCTAGCAGAGATTGGAATCTGGCTCTCATTTTTTTCTGCCACATGATCAGGATTACTGGACTTAATTGTCACCAACTATCTGTATATCAGAGACCTTTGAATAATAGGGAAGAAATCTATGTATGATCTATGAAAAATGAAAACAATGTTACAGAGAAAAGAATTGACAAAAGATTTTAACAGAAATATAATGTACATTGGGCAATTCATACAAGACAAATGTACCACACAGACAGTGTAAGGAGATTTACAATATGTTGTGCGTGGCCACATATTTTACATAAATAAACATATGTGATAATATGATAGGTAACATGGCTTTCTGCTTAACCCCAACTTTGACTGAATAATATTTCTGATCTAGTATACACTTCTGTGAGGAAAAAAAAACCCCTGGATGTGAGTTATTCAAGCTTGCAGCTATTTAGAACTGAATATATAATTTACAAGACATATAATGTACATATTCAGGGTCTAGCACATCTTGATGTATTTTAGCTATAGTTTAGAAGAGACTTCACATTGAAATAACATCTGTGTTACAATAATGAATTCAAAAGTAATGTATAATAATATATGAAACTCAAATATTATCTATGATTACATATTTAATTTTGATCTGCATAAGATTTTTTTTTAATTTTTTAAGGTTTAAAAAAACCTATTAACATTTTTGTATGACAGTTTGGGGAATGACTGATATACTTGTATGCATGAGTTTTGTATTCAGTTTCTGTTAGTAAAACTCCAGACCAAAAAACCCCTGCGTGTAACTATCTGGAAAAAAGAAATCCTGTAAGTACATATGTGTAAGCAAAATGCGTATTTCCATTTCAGACAAAACGCTACCAACTAATAATTTTCTCCCAGGAAAAAATCTCTGGAAAAATAACTCCAGGTAAATGGCTTCAGTGGCCACTTCAAGAAACAACAAATTTCAAACAGTACGTGCTAAAACTGTTCATAAACTCTAGCTTCATGGTCGAAGAACAGTGCTTGGTTGTCAGATGAGAGATGTCACAATAATTGTCAGATTTCAACAATTCTTCCCCAGGCAGGTGAAAACAGTGGGAACAGTCAGATGGTGAGTCATGCTGCCTCTAAGAGTAAGGTAATTACTCCTCTGAGGTCAGCAGAAACAGAGTTCAAAGCTGATTTTATCTACCACTTCAGGATGAAAAATACTTTCAAGCAGCTACTCAGAGAGTTTAGTGTTAGAGCTCCTACTGACTAGGGGCTGTTTTCAAGGAGATAAGGGCATCATCACCCCCCTACTGTTGAGGCTGAATATTGCTTTACTGACAGTTTAATGGTATGGACCCATTCTCTAGGTATTAACCTACACTGCAACACTGCATGTGTTGGGACAATTTCATGCTGCATGATGGTACTGAGAAGGCTTTATTAAACCATTTAACTATTTCCACAGGTGCAGTGATATTCTCAGTTTTGGCTGGTTTTGGCTTTCGTTTTGTTTTGTGTTTTGTTCTGGTTTGATTCTATTTTTTTTGTTTCTTTTGGTGTGTTTTTTTTTGTTTGTTTGTTTGTTTTTTGTTTTTTTTTTGTCTAAGCACATCAATATAAAAAAAAAAAAAGATAAAGAAATGTCTTTCATATGGATAATTTTAAGGCCAAAGCAAATGTATGGATGTTCTATCACATAAAATGCATCGAGATCCATAACTATGAGAATAAATACTAACCTCAGTCAAAAAGGCTCTACATAATTACATGGGCCAAAAAGGAAATGCCCAGAAGTGGAGGTTCTGTTTATGCTATGGATTGCAGACATGAGCTACAGGGAAAGGTTTTCATCTTGTTAGGTCAGCAAAATTTGGTTTTTGTTTTTTGTCTTCTTTTCATGAGCAAGGATGACTTGCAACAGCTGAGGACTAATGCCTTAACAACAAATTAACTTCTCTTTCTTGTCTAGTTAGGGAGGTTATCTTTTACATCTTGTATTCATACATCTTGTGTGAATTAAATAAACAAAATAAGTAAGCACCTTATATTCATAACAATGATACTATTCAAGTTTTCTGTACATTTTCCCTTTCCATAGTAGTCATGCACCATTAGCATACCGTCATTCATGTCCCTGGCCATATTCTTATTTACTGCAATTTAAGCAAAAAACAAGTCACACTATGAAGATAGTAGCTTAAATTGTTCCCCTCTTTAGTATTTTATTACACAATAAACACCCCTGCAAAATAAATGGCATATTCCTACAGTTCAATACAATGTTTGAAGTACAACTAAGGTAATAAGAGTATGTAAAGAGGCATTTTGAGCTGTTCTTGACATTTCTTCAGCCCTAAACCACCTGGTGCTGGTCCAATCCACGAACATAACACGAAATAGTTCTTTGCTTTGAAATGTTAGCCAGCAAACCAGGAAGCAGTGCAAAATGACAAATAACCTCCAGAAGAATCCCTTTTCCTCATTCTTACAGTAGAAGAAGAAAAGATCTACGGCCTAGAAGTTACCAGTTTGCAGCCACAGGCATTCTCATCAGTATCCTAGAGAGTCAAAAGGCACTAGTACATGAAGACCAATATATATTAGGAGTGAAAAAACACACACTGGTACAAATAATGTCCAGCATTTGCTGCCCCTGACCGTATTCCCCTCCCCTCCTCCCCATTTATTTGTTAAAAATGGGTTACCTTAGTTAGTACATAGTGACAGGAGAAAAACAAGACTCTTCAGAAACAGATTGACTTTTAAACCAAAATGCACGTTTGATCAGAGGAAAGTGTTTCTAGAAGAGGCGCGAAAGGGATGAAAAACTGCTGAGCTATGTCTCAGAATTAAATACCTGTTCTGATGAATGGGGAATAATGAGACAGTTGATAAGACTGAATGAAATACATTTCCCTATCCTAACCCCAACCGATTATCTTTTCCATCATAAAATGGCTGTGACATCAAATGTTTGGTGATGATAGGACTGTCATTTCACAAACAGAAACCCTGCAAACCTGCCAAGACATCCTGGAACAGTATAACAGCAATAATGGACAAAAACAAGTGGCCACAGTCTGTCAACAACCAATCATTCAAATTGAGGCTGCATTTATAACAATTACAATGAGAATAGGACTTTTCAAATTAAAAGCTTCGATCCTTATGTAAACTGACTCTGAATCATATTTTCATAAACAACATTACTTCTGAATATCCCCAAAACCTGGCATGTCCACATATGAATAGAGGGGGCAGAACGCACAGTTTGGGTATCCGCATTCCTGGTTTGATGCCATCAGTCCATAACCAAGAAAAAAGGAAATCTGACAACTTCCCATTAGTCACCATAGCATAGCATGCAGAAATCTTACTAAAAAGCAAAATTCATTCCTATTTTAGCAAAAAATTAGGGAAGCATATGGAGACACAGGTGCTACTATGGCATATGCATAATAAGGACTTAGGAAGAAAACATTTTGTTATCATTATCTATTTATACAGATGTGTGGAAAAGTGGCAAAATGAGGTAAAAATGAAAACTTGCTTCATGCAATTTTCCCTAACTTCCATGGAGAAGAACTATACCCAGTAAAGAAAACTGTAGAGAATTTCAGTACAGAAAAGAATAAAGCCGATAGCATTTTAATGCTTAATTAGTGAAATGTAAAAACAATGAGCAGTGTTGTAAGCCAGAAGAGTATTTTTCTTTGAAGCTGCAACCAAACATCTAATAAAAATCCTATTTTAATTATATTTCATTCACGAAAGGCAAAACATAATGGTATAGCCATAACTAACTAGCCATGTGTCTTCTTCATGTTGAAAACACACCTTTTCACAACTCTCAACTAAGTATTTAAGTGATAAAGGAGATACTTTGAGTGCATGATGACAGTGACTATAAGTAAGTGGCACTTATTTAGCTCATATAAAGCAGCTTTGGAACACCTTGCAGTGGGTGTATTGGGCTCAACAGAGTTTGGAGAGGGAAAGGGAAACTAATTTCTGACAGTGGCAGTCCCCACCAAGGACTGTCTACGTCCAGGGACAGAGATGGGTTGGACAAGTCCCTGCTGTCTATCCTGCATGGGAATGAAAGTACAAGGAGGACAAGAGACAGATAGAAGATGCATCCTTAGTTTTTTAAAGAACACACCCAAGACAGAACAGCCTCACTGCCACAGGACAACGAGCTGTGCCTCACCACCACAGGCTGTTGGTTTTCCATCACTTTCTTGTTCTGAGCTGAGGAGTGGCATTACTGCTCACCAGAGGAGACAGGACACTGCTGGGAACACAGCCCACCCATGTCATGTTACATCACACACACTGCCAGGTCACAGAAAACAGCCTTGGCTCAGTTCCTCTGCACATAAACTTGGACTAGCAACAATAACATAAATAATTCAGTAATTTAAAAGAGTAATAGAGAATTGTATAATTTTATCTTTACTCTGTTTTGATACTTACAATGTGAATTCCAGAGCATGCAACTCCAGTTTCTACCAAGTCCTTTCCCTCTTATCTCTCTCCCAGGCTGGTATTGCATTTTCTTTTCTTCCATATAGCTTTATAACAGAATATTTAATTTTTTCCTTAAACTCAGGGCAATGAACCTGTCATTAAAATCCTTTCCGAAAATGTAACTTCAAAGAATTTTGAAGGATAAACAAACATCCAGCGGCTAAACAGAAAACTTGCTTCTAGTATTCAAACGTGGAACAGCAAGGAGTTGGTAGACTTCAGTTTTGGAAAAGATGAAAAACTTTTACTTTGGTGAAATCTTGCTGACTCTGCATTGGGAGGACATTTCTTTTGTTACTCATAGTTCCTACTTCTGTGAAATTTATCTTAGTTTCTTACAATGTATCATTTTGATCAAACAAGAAGTTGGCAGCATATAAAAAAACATCAAGATGAAAAGGCTTTTTTGAAAAAATAGAGAATGAAAGATATTCTAAGACTTTTTTGAACAGTTTTTTCCTCTCTACGGAATAATACTATGATTTTTAATCAGTTCTGCACAGCTGAAATTCACTATGGAGTTATAAAGAACATATTCTTATGGCTTGATTAAACTGAACATACTGAATAGAGTGCCCATTGGGCTTAAATTGGCCTTACCATGTAAATAAATAGGTCTGTACTAGGAACAGACTATATGTCATGTGCCACAAATATTGTCACCATAATTTTGTTGTATATTAGTAAAGTGAGACACACGTAAAAGAAAATCTCACAGAAACATCATACAATTTGAAATTGTATGATGCTACTTCTATTAAAAATATATGTCTTAAACTTCACAGTAATCAAATAAGAATCAATGTCATGCCACTTCAGACAAGCCGTTAAATATACATTTATATGATCATTCTTTATGTCATAAAGATTAGAACATGAAGGGGGGACGTGTATCTTTTTTCCACTTAAAGTAGAACACAATCAATTGATGTCCTTTGGCTTGGCTTCTTTCCCTGTTGCTGCTGGCACAGCTGGTATTATTAACATTCTCCCACTCTTCCTGTTACACAGCCTATTTTCAAACATGTTTTTTCTAGTTTAGAAAACATTTCATGAACACATTCTATTGAAGTGTCAATTTCAATATTTTTTTCACTTTATGTAATAATTAATGAAAGAAAAAGAAGTATAACCAGCTACTACAAAGAAATACTAAAGAAAACACATCTTTTTGCCCAGGTATTCTTTTCACAAATATGCAGGTTTCCCCTGACCCCAAATTGTCTTAAAGGGGGTTTAATCATCCATGATTTTGGCTTCTATTAAAAATGGTTTTTCAGCATAGAAATATTTCAATTTGTTTGAAATTACAAAAATGAACTGGCAATCCTCTCGATTCTAAGAGTGATAACATATTTAACACAAAATCAGATACTCATAGCTAGAGCAGCCCAGGTTTATTGGTGAAACGATTTAATAGAAAAAAAGCAGTTTTCACAAAATTGATTTTTCAAAAGTATTTCAATTTTCTCTTTGATATAACATCGCAAACGTTTCTTCTACAGACAACACGTTACTAGCTGGCAGCAACCATGGAGATGGTTATGCTTATTCTCCCATTACCCATATTCTTTTACTGAGCTTCAGCTCTCACGATACACTGCAGGTCCTTGAATTTTATGATACAGCAGAGATCAAATGACTGTAACACAACTGTAGTGAGTCTTAAGTGAACTCAGGGTAAGGATTCCTGGTTTCACTTAAGTTGAGCTAGGGCTCACTCTAACAGTGAGTGAGAAGCTATTGTCATCATGTATTTATGAAGCCATTAAGGTAAGACATAAAAGGAGACTTATAGCTAAGAATCTGTGTAGTTTGCACTGAAGTTTGCACATTTGTTGGCTTTTGGAGGGGAGAGGAGGCAATCAGCCAATATTTAATTGCTCTTCTAACCCTGTTTGGGCTTTCAGTTGTAAGCTGAGACAACAATGACTTCTATGCTTTCTGGTCTAGCATAGAATAATGTCACTGACAAGTGATCTCGCTAAAGGATCATCTTCTGAGAAAAAAGGCATCGAAATAAAGGGCTTAAGTGAAATCAGAACTTCTGTATTTGACAATGAAATATACTTTATTAATATTTTTTGGCTTCCCCTACCACCCCATTTTTCACAGCTCATAACTGCAACGACCTCTTAACTCAGCAACAATTTATCAGAATGAACGAGAATATGTCAAGATACTCTTCAGAATTTGTCAGTAGTGCTCTTAATTAGCTACAGCAACCACTGTTGAACAAAATGAAATTCTTCTTTACTAGTTTCTGAGTAATACACTTCCCACTTCCAGTGTGCCATTTTAAAATCAGTCTAGTGATGCTCTATTTTGAACAGAAATTCAAAGCTAGTGCATAAGACTCGAGCAGCGCATTATACAGTCATTCTAAATAATGTAGCTCTTATGCAGTTTCTACTCAGTAAGTGTCTTGTTTCAGGTGTCCTTTATTCATATCTCAAATTTTATAGGCTTCATTTACTAATGTGAAAGTCCTGATGAGATTCAGCAAAGGAAATGGGAATGTGGCAGGCTATAAAGTATTTCAGCTTTAGCTGCTGGTAGACACTTAGTGAAACATTACTGAGAGATCAGGTTTATATAACAGATATATTCTAACATTTTATGTTATTCACATTATTCAGGCACCAAGATTAGATGGGGAAATGGATTCTGTACTCTGTTGCTGGGTTTATGAACAAACAATGGAAATGCCAAAATGACGAATGTTCTCCCATTCATTTTACATACTTCAATTTGCAGAAAACTGCATAAGGCTACAGGAGAATTTCCTGCAGGATTAGCTTAAAGAGGGTTGAACAGGATGATTCAAACCCCTCTAAATATTTAGCAACTTGAATATTCTCTGACTATTTTTAGTGACATATCAGAGTTTCTATTTTGAAAAGGCTGGAAACCTGTGCAGGTGGGAGAAATTATTTGTGTATGACTTTGACGCCCTTTTACATAAAACCTTTTAGCTGAATGAGTTAACACTACACGTTATCCTGCTTAAAATATAGTAAAAAAAAAAAAATGGAGAGAAGGGTGAGTTGTCACCTGACAAGGCCAAGACAATGGGCAATGCAGGCTTGCTTACCAAGGCCAAAGACGAGCCAGGGCTTCCCTCTGGTTTAATTTGCAAAAGCAGGTTTATGTTTCTTGCACCTTTAGTGTGAAATACAACAGCTAATTGTATATCAACAGCAAAATTTCTACAGACTTCATAGAGGACATTTTTTATTTTTGTCTGGTTTTGGTTTTGACATGTACTTACAAGCTTAAGTGGTGCTTCCAGCTTAAGTCTTATCTCATTGAAGACCATAGTTTTATTTCTCAGAATTCCTCACTAAGTTTAAAAATACAACTCTAGGGCTTAGCAGGCATCTTAGTATTTTTCTGTGTAATTTATTTACTTTGATATGAGTTTCCAACAAAATGTGGCAATCATTTGTGATAGAGCAAATAAGCATTTGTTATATACAAACTGTGATAAGCAATTTACTGCAGAAAAAAGCATTAGTGTTCTTTTTTTAGAGGGAAACGTAAGATGTCACTGGTGTAATTCTTATACAAATATGTGCTCCTTCACATGAGTACTCTTGCAGAACTGAATAGGACTGCTTATGTGAGTAGGTGTTCATCACTTTGAGCATGGATAGCAAAACCAAAGTTCAAAAAATGAGCATAAGCCAGATCAAAGACAACAGGAGTGACTGAAAGCATTTCTTAATTTTGAATTTCTTGGAAAAAGACCAGGCTGTAATTAGATTTTCTGAACATAATTTCCTCAGGGATTTCAATAACTGCAATACAGAAAGTTAATGAGCATTTCAATACAAAAAATTTATTTGGCCTTAATTTTATAATAATATACAAACTGACTGTGTTTAACATTTGTATCATTCAAACCCTATAGGGTAAGAGCTAGAGCTCTTCAGAGAGCTGAAAATTCAGTCTGCTGAATTCTCCCTCTTTCATCCTAAGCAAATTAAAAGCCCTAAAAAAAAAAAAAGGATTTATTCTCTTTAATATCTGTTGTTGTATAAAAACACATGTGCTTTGTCAGTTTTAAATATCTTGTGTAGCAGTGCTAAATTTTACTCCAGGTATTAGCAATAAACAATGAGTTATAAGGAAACATGAAGGGTATTTTTTTCCCATGCTCATATGGCCCTTGTATTTTTTTCTTCTTAAGCATGATTTTAGTTAATAAGGTTAATCTTGGCTTCTAATTTTCATGCTTTTGTAGATTCTGATGTATAGATTGCATAACATGGCAATGAATGTTTATCTTCCGGTGGGCTCAATTCTTTATTCTTTATTCTTCTTTCTTTTATGAAAATGTACAATTCATTTGTGTCATATTCATATATGCACAAAAATGGTGCACGGATCTTTTTTTTCTCTCTTAGCTAAGCTATTTTTTGACAAAAAATATCTAAGGACACCATTTAATTTCTGAACTGTAATTAAAGGCAATATATACACTCTAGAAAGAGGCATTGTGATTTGTAAAGCCATGGGTATCAACAGGGATTTTAAGTGAAATCACTTCAACACAGAAGTTTAGCTCAGAATTTAACCTGATGGTTGTGCTATTTTTTGGCATGGCAGCAATTCCCCTTTTTATTGTGCAGTGCTGAGGCTTGTCCCATGCCCGATATCACATCAGACAGAGAGGAAAGGCAACAGGCAGAACTGAAAGGGCAGCACATGAGGGGCCTCAGCTAATGAGGCCCCATGTCACAACCTCCACAGTGGCTGCAGATCACAGATGGAAGCTGTCCGACCTGCAGCACTGCACTGGGAAATCTGAAGAGAATGCTGGTAGTGATGTGCTGACACTGGTAAGAGACAACCAGCAAGTTGTTCCAATCGACAAGATTAGGCAACTAAATTACTTTTATCTCAGCAGTGCAATCAGGAACTGAAAGAGTGCAAGGAATGTGCAAATGAAAGAAAAGCTGTATAAAGATAGAAACCAGTCCATCTCATTTTAAGGTATTTTGCACAACTGTGTTCCTTGTACTATTATTCTGTGTGTTAGTCTCTTTACATGTATTTTCATGGGCTAATGGAAGGTGATAGACCCAATAGCCATTTATCGAATTGCCTTTTCTCATCTGAAATGTAGTCTTTAAAAAAACCAAAAACCCTAAAACTCCCTGCCTTCTTACTCCACAGCATATTCATTATCAGATCAACTCACACTACTAATTAAGTCAAATTTGACTGCTAAATAACTCCCAAAGAGCCAATTTATCTCAGGTAGTATGAGCACATATTCGTTTCTTCTTATACATCACCAGCTGTTATTAATTAAATTCTGGTCACTTCAGACTGCAAGTTTGAAATAATTGCCACGATGGAAACACTTGTATTTAACAGTGAGCTCAGCTATTACTTTACTAATATTGACAGTAGTCTCAATACAGGTAGACACCACTTCAGTTATTTCATTTCAGAGTTTGTGAGATATTTAGAGGTATATGGGGAATTTCCAAATTTGTTTCTTAAATGTACTAAGCTTTGTCATAGATACCTATGAAGTGCAGAACTAAGTTTGATGGATTATTCTCTGAGGAAAACATCTCTGAGAGGACATCTACCTTTTGAGCCTCAGAGGAGATCACAGCAGCAGAAAGTGATTTTTCCCTCTGCAACAGCCCCTCTCAGCTGGCTGCTGTAATAAGGTGAGGGTTGAAGTGATGCTCACAATCTCCTTCCTTGCTACCCACCTTCCACCCACATCTATGAAGCTTCTGTGGGCTGATGCTTTGACAACTCTGCAGTGCAAAGACTATCAGTATGAAAAGGTATTAGGAGGAAAAGGTGTACTTAGAATTCCCTTCAGTTTCTGTACTAATACATTGCATTTAATTAGTCATTGCAGCAGAAGGAAGGTTAAAAGAGATCTTCATTACATATAACGAATAATATTCTTGCATGGAAAAGTTTCGCAACCAGAGGGAGACAAAGTTGTCCTGTGGGTGCATTTCTTAGCCCACTGGTAAGACTGAATTAGTCTCTTCTGAAATCAACTATGATTTCTCAAGTTTAAGTCATCATAGTGCATGTAAGAAAAATGAAAATCTTAAGTTCTGAAATATTTATTAGTCCCACGTTTCAGTGGAAGTGTTAATAAAATTTGCGTTCTTACAGAAAGTAAAATTCTTGCATTTTTATTAATACACTTCCAATATGTTGAATCCTGCACAGTTAGGTGGTATAGATAATTGAACTATTATTTCATATACAAAGTCTTGCTTTTCCCCATTTTGAAGGCCATTTATAAGAAAAAAAAAAGATTGTAGAGAATGAACATAACACATTTACTATCTCGCTGATGAAGAAAAGACACATCAAGAACACAAGAGGAACTCTAACATCTCTACAAATAAAATTCCTTTTGCATTCTTATTGTGTCCATGAAAAAATACCAGTGATATGATGAATATTTTTAAGGTGATGTACAAGTAAATTTTTTTTTTCCCAAACAACTTCTGGAAAATTATTTTCTTTTTTTCCCCCCCCCTATTACTGGTATTTAAATGTAGGACTATGACCATGATTAGAAATTAACTTTGTCTTTGCTCTATGGGGGATGATGGGAAAGAAATGCTTTACCCATTAATGAGTCACCCACTGAATTCTCAGCTGACCTGCTGGTTTTAATTTATGCAATAATTTACAAAACAAAACATTTCATGTCTTTAATCTATATATTACATTTCACTTATTTTCATGAAAATATGTACCCTTTTTTTGCATTGGATACTCTCATTTGTGAGCAGATTCGAACCTCCTATCAAAATGTAAAATGCTTATGCAAATACACTATTAAGGAAGAAGTGAAACAAAATCCTTAACGACTTCAGAAGTTTACAAAGGAGTATGCTTATAAAAGGGTATTTTTAAAAGGTCTGCATTTAAAATGTAACAATAATTTCAATTTCCTAAAAGATACAAATCAATTTCAGCTTAAGAGCAGTGAATCATCATCATCAAGTTTTGCTAATGATAGCATTTAAAAGCTTAAGCAAATCTAAACATATGATAGAAAACTGGAGAGAGAAAATATGATGTCTGTACAGAAGGCCTATAAATTGATCAAGTCAACACTGGTCAAGTTCATATATATGATTTGCCAAGCAAATTTACCAAGAATAGCTCTTATTCCTAGAGTTACTTTGTTTTAAGCTTGCAACTCATATAGCCACTTTATGTACATTTAATTAGGCACCCTGAGGTTGCCCAAATACTTGCCCCATCTTATTGGAAGAAAATACTAAAACAACCTGACATTCCTTAGCTACTGAGAAGCTACACTGAGCCAAATTGTCTATCCAGTTTTATGTGGTGATTTTGGGAATAATTTTCACCATTAGTTTACGAAATGACTAAAAGAAACCTGTTTTATGTAAATTTGGGAATCCTGCTGAGGTTCCTGACAACTGATAAAGTGAAATGGAGAGAAAATAAACAGTCCAAATAAAAAGCAATTTTCATGAATTCTGGTCAAATGGAAAGAAGCTAATGGATACGGCACTAAAAGCAACTTGCCTTGTAAACTGTAGATTTCTCCAACGCTGTTCTGCCGGGTGATGTGATGCCAATATGCACTACGAGGAAGTGAGATCGACTTGGATAAAGTCATTGGTTCAGACAGGCTGGTCTGGAGCTAAAAGCCAAAGCAAACATAAATGGAAGATCATACACAAGCACTAGTGATAGATAATCTCAAAACTGTAAATTGAACCTATGTTGTCACGAACATACTATTTCCTGAGTTACCATGGGTTTTATATTATTATTTGAACTGTGTCATAAGCGTCAGCACTGTGAATGCTCAGGAAACAGCTGTAAAAGTGTATTTACATATATAGGTTCATCAGCACAGGTTAATATTAGGGCATCAGAATATGTTCCTATTTATCTACAGCTATTCTTGTTCCTCCCAGAATTTTTTTATTTTCTTCTTTAACTTCATGGTAATGAGAGATTAGCATATGCCTGAAATCTTAAACCCCTCTAACATCACATTTCTTTTTGGTCATTTAGCCTGCATATTGGATTGAATACCCAGAAAGGTGCTAAGAGAGAATCTGAGACAACCAGCAGAGAATTAGTATGAAGAGACATTAATCTCCTAATCCTCCTTTGAAGGGGAGGCATCTCATCACCTGTAGCAGGCTCCATCCTCAAGAGCAAATTTTCCTAGTCAGGGAGACTTCGTGCAACTGAAATAGTGAATTGCATGGTAAGTGTACAAGAGCTACAGCACAGAAACCTGACAGGAGGAATGTAAGCCTTATTAAAGAGATGTCTGTCTCCAACAAACTACTGATATGAGTGAAAGTCAAGACTAAGCTATAGATAAAAAAGAAAGAGGAAGGATTAAAGCATTCTGGCAACCTCTCTGGATATTCCCGTATAAGTTATGTTTTCTGTGTCTAGAAGAAATTAGAATGCATCTGCAAATTTTTTATATCTCTGGCTTTACAGAATATAAGATGTGATCAATAATTTTTGGGATCTAACAAATCATTATAACATTGTGGGCATAATTTTTTCAGAGGATGTCTGGAAGGATCAACACTGAAGGACCAATTATGTCTGAAGATTTAGAATGAAAAACTTCTTAGTTTCAGGAGAGGCACTAGGATGATGGGGGTGGCACTCTGAAAGCATGTGCCTAGAAACTCACATTTCCAGAGAGTTCAGCTACAGAGCAGAAGGTATTTAGGTCTGGATCATTTACTGCAGGCTAGTGATTAACTCCTAGGGTTCCTAATTCAGAATCATAATGCCAAATTAAAAAAGCTCTTTTTATCTCTACAAACTCATGTTATTCTGTAATTTAAAAAAACAAAACACAAAAAATCCCAAAAACTTTTAGAGATATTATCCACACCAACATCTAAAATGATTTAAATTTTGAGTGTTAACATACACTGATGCGTGGCATATATTTTGCTTCAGATTAATCTGCTGTAATTACTTCTGTTGTTGTTTTCTTGAGAACTGTCATCAAAATTACTCCCTGTCTACAGCTAAAGTCTTTTCTGCTCATTTATAGAGAAGTATTACACTTCAGTTGTCAGTGATGCAGATCCTCACTGGAAGACATTTGATATCCTTTATGGTAGAGATCAGGACAATAACAAACTTTCTAAATTATTTTACCATATTAATATAGCAAGGGTTAACAAGTGTAATTTTGTTGAGTAAGAAAATTACATAAAATTACATAGGTTATTTATTCATAATTTATTCATCCAAAAGGTAAATTAAAGTCTTGACACAAGAGGCAAAACTTTTTCCTTGTATGCATTCTGAAAAAAACAATTCCAGTAAAGAGAGCCATGTTGACTATGGTTTATTATCTTAAAGCTAAATCCATGGACTGAATGGAAGTGGTTTAACTTATATCATTATTCCTAATCTGAGGTAATTAGTACATGCCTGATCTGACCAATACTGATGCAGAAGAACTTTATTTGCAAACATTAAAACTATGGAAGAATAATAAAAAAAAATCTGTCCTCATTATAAAATAAGGTAAGAACTGCTTTAGTGCAGAAGATTGCACTCCAAGCATTCACAGTACTTTGTTTCCTCAGATTCTCTAATTAAAGAACAACTTCTGATACCACCTTTTGGATAAGAAGTATCACCATATGCTAACTGCAATAGGATCAGATGAACCATATTTCTTTGGGGGCTCCATAGAGAAAACAATGCAATTTCTGGTTTATTAAAATATCATCTTCAGAAAAAAATATACTTTAAAATACAATGCCAATTTTGTTTTTAATTTGAGACTTTAAAATGCAAAAGTAAATATATGAATTTGAAGACCTTTTCACCTTGTATATCATATAAAGGATGATAATATAGTAGCACATTAATTTCTCTGTGAAGTTACTATTAGCTGTAATTTTGCTTTTACTCTGTTTTATCCATATAAAAATTGCATTATTTATCAAATATAATTGACAATGACAGAAAGCTTACTTCTGTTTGTAAAAATATTTTTATGTTCAAAGAAAATTGAATAATCTACTGACAAAACCCTATTTTCTCTAGAGAACATCATATACATTAGACTGTGGGTGTTTCAGATAAAAAAAACTTTAAACCAAGGTGAAGAAAACTGACATATAAACATCCATACTATCAATTGTTCATATACTATTGAACAGCTCTTTGCTATATAAATAATTACAGCTTAAACTAGAATGTAATGTACAGAGATCTACTGTTTCAAAATCCCTTTTCCCCAGTTACAAAGGAAATTCTAGTAATTAACAACGCTAAAATAGAAAAACAAACCAAACAAACAACATGTAAATCAGGAAAGATTTACAGAACTGTTTAACTCTTCAAAAATTAGGTGCTCAGGTTCAAGGCCTCTGGTCTTCCAGACCAGTGAAAGACAACATGCTCATAAGTTCAGAGACTTTGTCCTAGGTCCCTTTCATTTTTTTACTATGCCTCACAAAAAACCACTATCTTCTCCTTTATACATTTTTGACCCACCTAACTCAAAAAGAGAACTTTGCACTATGAAATATCAAGTAAATAACCTTTAAATTTTCTTCTTTTCACAAATCATGTAGAGCATCAGTTTCCTGCACACATTTCTTTCTGTTCTTAATTCACCACAAATATATCAGTTAAAAATATATTTAAAAAAATTCCACCTCTTTCATAAATAGGATTATTTACCATGTAGAAAATTAAGTCAACATCTCTGAGTATGGATCTCTTCTTACATAACAGGTTCAGCTGTTTCTTCCAACACTGACACATTTTCCTCAGGAACTGACAAAACAAGCTTAGATGCATTAGCATCAACAGCACAGAAAGGGCCCATAACGGCAGAGATAGCACAGACACATAGAACAGATAAATGCTTTGATCTGGGAATGAATTTGAGAGGATTCCTCGTCTACTCTGCTCTGCTGAGACCCCATCTTGAGTACTGAGGCCAGCTCTTGAGTCCTCAGTATAAGAAGAATAGGGATTTGCTGGAGCGCATCCAGAGATGGGACACAAAAATGATCAGAGGGCTGAAACACCACTCCTATGAAGACAGACCAAGACAACTGGCATTCAGCCTGGAGAAAAGAAAGTTTTAGGGAAATCTTGTTGTGGCCTTTCAGTACTTTAAGCAGTCTTATAAGAAAGATGGGGCAGACATTTTAGCAGGGCCTGTTGTAATAGGACAGTGGGTAAAAAGAGAGTAAACCTAAATTGGGCATGAGGAAGAGATTTTTTATGATGGGGGTGGTAAGCTTGCCCAGAGAGGTGGTGGATGCCCCATCCCTGGGCACGTTCAAGGTCAGGTTAGACAGGGCTTTGAGCAACCTGATCTTGTTGAAGATGTCCCTATTTATTGCAGGGACGTTGCACTAGATGACCTTTAAAGCTCCCTTCCAACCCAAAGCATTCTATGATTTCGCTGAGGATTGTTTTGCTGTGTCACATCTATGCACTGACCTCAATTTTTGGTGTCTAGGTATAGAAATATGGAGGAAAGTAAAAGCAGTGTACCAAATTAAACATACATACTATATTAACATAGCACTAAATAAAACATGCATCTAGAATGAAGAAGGTGCATCTAGAACTTATAGGTGAGAAAGTGATGATGGAATTAGAACTAAGGTTAAAAAAAAGTAGAAATGCATACATCAAAACCACATCATATCAGGGATTTTTTTTGGTGGGAATATAAGAAAATTCCATTACTAAGGAATTTTTGTAGTTAGCTTTCCTCCATTTCCTTCTGAATCTCTCTTTGATAAAATACCTTTCACACAGTGAACATTACATTTCTGTATCGTATCCAAATGCAATTTCCAAGCCAAAAATATCTAAATATTAAGTCATACGAAGCCTTTGCTTTGCCAGTGAGAACTTAATAATTCTTAAAGGTCTATTTGATTAAAATAGAAACATAAAAAATAATGTCTATTAATGTGTCACTGTAAGTAGTTCCCCATACTTCTCATTATTGTTCTTTCATGAGACAAAGCTTAAGGACCAAATTTTCTTTTAATTCCCATAGGCCATCTCCATTGACCTAAGTAGATTTTTTACTCAGATATCAATTCCAAGAATGGAGCCTGTTAACTGTATTTGGGTTCTGGGCTTTGATCTTTTTAGCATATTATTCTCTCTCTTTTTTTCTTTTAGTTTTTTTTTGCATTAAAAATGTCAAAACACTAAAGTTAACAGAAAACATATTTGGCTCAGGGAGACCAACTGAGAAATATACAGTTCATTCCATTTTTTTTTAGCCTACAATAAAGACAGTTTGCTTTTTACATATATGCTCTGAAAATAGGTTAGTTGATTATGGATAAAAAACCCTGTCTCATTTCACATTCTCATTAATGTCTTTAAACAAATAGCAAGCGAACTAGGTCACAGAAGACTAACAAGAGTTTTAGTCCTGAAATATGAATCAAATACCACTATTTAGATTTTTTTTCTTTATAACTCTAAAGAAGGTTGCTTTGTATGTTATGCCTTGAAGAGAAAGAAGGCTTGAGAAATACATTTCACCTCTCAAGTGTCAATTAGCTGACAGTGGAATAGCATAGACTCATTTTACTGGTATCCACACTAAAATATTACTAGATTCCATGAATCACACTATCTAGTAGGTAGCATCAGCTGAGGTACCAGCTCAGTTACCAGCTGAGTTAGAGAACAAGCAGGAGGAAAGAAGTTTCTGAGTTTTTTAAAATGAGTTTTCTCATTTTCTCATAATGACAACAGCTTCTCAAAAGCAGCTACTGTCGCCTCATGTTCAACTTCTATACTATGACACATAGATTTATTTTAAAAAAAGCAGTTCTCATCCAGTACTGTAAAGCAGATTGTTCCTTCTTAAGCACAGTTTTGCCTGTGTTTCTGTTGAAATTAATACTGCTGCTCCAAACAGTTTTTCAATTTGTCATTTTGAATTCTGTCTCTTCATTAATTCACTTCCATATTGTCTTATAAATGTAAGACCCGGAAGTCAGCTGATTAGATTGTGCCTTGATCAAGAACTTCTGTGAAAATACTTAATAAAACTGGATGCAGGATATATTCCTATGAAAGTCCAGTGAGAATATTCTTTCCTTTGGTGATGTGTTAATAATACTCTGGTTATAATTTCCACACAACTCTTTGTTCACGATCACTTAACTTACTTAGAAAATAGTTACGTGTTACTCGGACTCTATTCATTACTTAAAGGTGCCTACTGTTAATATAAACATCTATATGTTATCAGCATAGTATTTATTTGCTATGCACTGCTTTATATTTACTTTTTACATTTTTATCCAGCTTGCTGTTCCTGACAGAACACACAATAGTGGCAAAGCTCCCACCAGTATATGACCTCGGAAGTCTTCTGAAAACACTTGAAGAAAAGCTAGCTGTGAAAGTAATTGAGTGATTTCAGCCTTTATAATATATTTCAAGCATTTGGGTTTTCAGTAGCTATTCCAGACTTGCTATCACCTTTTAGAGAGTTAATTAATCAGTTATGGAGGGAAAAAAAAATCAAAGTGGTAACACTGCTTTGCAATGCCGAGGTGGATGATGATTACTCTTTGGTGGTGGAATAACATTATCTATGAATAATAGAGCAATGGTGAAAGAAAAGCATTCTGAAGGGAGATTCAATGGGACTGATTTTTTTTTTTTCCTAATCTCTTTGGCCACACTATAAAGATAGAATTGGACACTTTGCTCCTTTTCTGGCAGAAATGTGTTGGGTTCTTTTTCTTTTTTTCCCCCCTTTCCTCTAAAAGAATCTCATAGTAGACTGATGTGGTCTGACAGAATGGATTAATGTTGGAGGAAAATTAGATGGATTTTAGAGCATATTGGGATTATATTTGTTGTATGTCTGTAAGGTGTGTCTTCACACATATTCTATCACAAAATTGTGGGTTTGTTCCTTTCACGAAAGAAGTTTCTTGCCTATGAAAACTATACTAAGTACTGTGAGGGTAGAAGGTCAGATTCTTACATGTTTCAATGGTTTGCACCATATTATTATGCACGAGCAAATACTTTATCCATTTTTCATTGCACAAAACCATTCACTAATAAAATGGGAGATGATGCCAAGATAACCAGAGCTGAGACTATTTCAGGCCCGACTACATAGCAGGTCTTGGTGGAAGCAAACAAAATTGAGCGAATTTCTTCAAGAAATACATGTGTGTGTACATATATGTGTGTATATATATATACATATATATGATGGAGAATCTAGTATTGCACAGTTATTATTTGATGTTACTGATTCTTCTTTCTTTTACCATTAAATGAGCTTTTGTGAAAGAGAGGTGTTGGACAAAGGAAGAGATTTTTCAGACAGACAGTTGTTGACCTGAAAATATATAGCATTTGGGGCTAAGACTGTGTAGAACAACAATATAATTTCTCTAAATAGCATCATCCAGGGCAGAGTTTCCAGGTTTCAAAAGTAAAAATCTGGGATTTTTGAAGGTCCTTAGTACTGATATACTTTTTTAAAGACATGGCTCTTTCCAGAAGGCTATTGGGGACAATCAGAGCAAAAAAATTATTTTTCACCTCTGTGCGTGGGAAGATCATTTGAAGAGTGGACTGTTTGGTAGATAAGAAATCAGACTGATGGATACAACCAGACAGTTGCAGTCAGTGATTCTATGTCCAGGTGGAGGTTGGTGATGAGTGGTGCCCCTCAGGGCTCTGTCTTGGGACCAGTGCTCTTCAGTATCTTCATCAATGACATAGTGGAAGCAAGTGCACTCTTCAGCAAGTTTGCAGATGACACAAAGCTGACCTTAGTACTTGATACAACAGAAGGACAGGATGTCATCCAGAGGAACCTGGATAAGCTTGAAAATTGGGCCCACAAGAACCTGATGAATTTCAACAAGTCTAAGTGCAAGATGCTGCACTTGGGTGAGGCAATCCCAGACACGAGTACAGACTGGGAGTACTCACTGAGAGCATCCCTGCAGAGAAAGACTTGGAGGTCCTTGTGGATGAAAAGCTGGACATGAGCCAGCTAAGGACCCTTGCAGCCCAGAAGGCCAACCACAGGTTGAGGGAAATGATTCTCTCTCTGTACTCTGCCCTGGAGTACTGTGTCCAGCTCTATGTCCCCCAGCACAAGAAGGATGTGAACCTGTTAGAGTGGGTTCAGAGGAGACCATGAAGATTATTAGAGGGATGGAGCACCTCTCCTACGAAGACAGGCTAAGAGAAATGGGGTTGTTCATCCTGTAGAAGAGAAGGCTTCACCTTATCAATGTTTGTAAATACCTGGAGGGAGGGTGCAAAGAAGACAGATACAAGCTCTATACAGTGGTGTCCAGTGACACCACCACGGGCAATGTGAACAAACTGAAACACAGGAGATTCCCTCTGAACACTAGGAAACATTTCTAGGTGGCACAGATTTTCCAGGGAGGTTGTGAAGTCTCCCACTTTGTAGATATTCAAAAAGCCACCTGGACATGGTCCTGGGCAACCAGCTTCAGTGGCCCTGCTTGAGCCAGGGGGGTTGGACAAGATGACTTACAAAGGTCACTTGCATCTTCAACCAGTCTGTGATCATCATCTCCAAAATTATAGAGAAGGCTTTACTGAATAGGGAGACAGTGCCAGATCTGTCTTCTGAGCAGTGAAAGGATAAGTAAGTTGAATTTGGAAAGAATGGACTGAAATGCATTAATTGGAGAGATCAAAGAAAGAGACTTTCAACAAAGGCTGGTATTCTTCAAACAGAGCAAGTATTTTTTGGGGAATTCAACCTGAGAGTTATNAAGGCTGGTATTCTTCAAACAGAGGAATTCAACCTGAGAGTTACGGTATTCCAGAAGGTGCTCTTTCATGAGGTTTGTCAAACCAAAGTTAAAAATAGTGAGGCTTGCCATCAGTGCTGACATGCAAAGTCTTGTCCTCCTTCCTCTGTCTGTTTTTCCCTCTCCTTGCTGTGCTGAGTATTCCCCTCTCTTACAAAGCTGCTAGACTCTGACCCCAACCTGACATGCTCTGGTAAAGTCTTCAAAGTATGCAATTTTTTTTGCATGGAATTACTTGCCAAAAGATATGACATATCTTAAACAGGTATTTAGGACACTTGAAGACAGCATTTTACTTGAGAGTACTGTAAGGACAGACTTTCTGATTTCACAGAAGTTGCTTTGGCCAGTTTCAGAACTGGTGTGGTAGAAATCATGGTATGAAAAAATGTCTTTCAGTAGAGAGCACAAAAGTACTCTTTAGCATCCAGCAACAAAAGTGAAATATGGATGAACATAGACTGTCCACTGTGCCCAGTTGGGAGAACCATACTGGAAGAAGTATCTGAATTCTAAAAAATGCTAGAATCTCTATTCACCGTTCAATGCACAGTTATTTGACTTCCATTATTTCTGATAAAGCAAATGACTTGGGCTTCATGAAATTTCTTATGAAGTTTTTCTTCTATTGTCTAAAACAGATCAGTGGTTTCCAATTACACATATTTGTGGAAATCACATTTCTTTTAGCTTCATTTCAGTATACAGAAATTGCTAACCAACGAACTTTAATAAAATGACAGGAAGACAATTTTCTGAATACTTGCTGAAACAATAATCATCAATAACCTTTCATGAATATTCCTTATTAAGCTTATCAGTGCATGACTCCAGTTTTCAGTAACACACATAGTCTTGCTGACCTCTACTTTCTGACATTTTCAGAAGTTAGTTTTATATGTCATACAGAGACATTTCAATTAAAAAGAAGAAATAGTAAACCTGAAATACATAAAAATTACTATTAAAGCGTAAAGTCTTCTCAGATGACTCTTCAATATCTTCCAGAAGACCACATTTCCTTCCTTTTAACTAGTTACTTTTAAACATTTAAAATTAATCTCAAATCACACATACTGGGTCTAGTTATATACGTGCGATATAATGTATTTTTTGTAGGGAGGGGGCTAAAAAATATGCCTGCACATATGAACACACACAAAAAAAGCATTAATTTAATTTAAGGAAATTTAATTGTAGTTAATTAAATATTTACTTCAGCAGCTCTATTGCCTTTAGTGAGCTTTGACAGATTTAAAATCAACTGAGACGCTGGTATATAACAATAAAGGGCTATTTTCCACTGTGTGTGCTCATACAAAGGAATCACATCATGATCATGTATATAGATAGATACAACCAGAGCATTCTTGACATTGCTGTTTTAAAATTGCAACAAGCAATCATTAAAAAGCAATGCATACACTTCTAAACAAATATACATAATGAAACTTGGGAAATACATGGGTTTTCATCGCCAAGAAACAACTTACAGTGAGAGACAAGATGCTCTGAATGACAATCCAAATTTTTGCATATAAAAGAAGCTTGTGAAATCTTTGCCTCCTTACTGATGCTGCAAATTAGCAATCCAGTTTAGAAAGGTGGGAGACAGAGAAGTGTTTGTAGATTGCTGTATCTTTCTACATACTTGCATCAGTCTAATAAATCCTACCATTAGCAACCTTTCCTCATCTAATTTTATTTTCAGACAAAAAATCAGTTGGCAAAAGTTGGTTGGCACAGTAGAAGTTGTAGATGCATGACCACATGTCACATAACTCAAGCCCCGTGAAATCCATAGATACCATTTAATGAAACAATCTTTTGCCTCTGTTTCAGCTTCACAAAACAAAGGAAACAGAATTATACCTGTTGCCATGGAAATCTGTAACTCCATTGCTTTTTTTTTTTCATGTAATACAGAATGTATGTAAAGGTCATAACCACACAACACGTGGGAAACATTACAGAAATATCATTTTTTTTACCAAGGATTTTATAAAACCTCTCTCGTAGTTGCAATTGCAACTTTTACAACTATGTTCTACTAGGAAATAATTAAGAATAATGAAGAGACTAAAAGTTCTTTTATTTTACAAAGAAGAATCCATGTTTATTTGTCAATGGATTTTGAATCATAAAGACTGTAGACATATGCATTCAACAACCACTCATATGAATCCATACGAATCTTGCCTGACAGCTCCCTTTATGGAAATGGATTCTGACAGACTGAATATGCTATGAGACTAGCAGCTTTTACCCTGAGACAGTCATAAGAAACAGAGTGATGTATGCTTCTGACGTGGCAGGGAAAATCTTCATTAATTCCTTGCTGCTGAATGCTGCAGAACTGAAACATTTTTAAAAAACCTTTTCCTGCAGTTTACATGGAACAGTACTCCATTACATTTAACATCATCACCAACATGGACAGCGGGACAGAATTCCACTTAGCAAATTTGGGGATGACATCAAACCAGGGTGAACAGTCAAACACTCAGACAGCAGGGCTTCTATTCAGAGGAACCTCAGAAAAACAGAGGAAAAGGCTGACAGGAATGTCATGAAGTTCAGCAATGACATGTTAATGCTGCAACTAGGTCAGGGCAATTGTGTGTAAAGTACAGCCTGGGGACTGACTTGCTGGATAAAAACTTTGCCCAAAGGATCTAGTGGTCTTGGTGATAATATGAATCACAAGTGTTCGTACGCAGTGATGGATGTTAACAAGGCACTGGTCCACATTAGCAAAAACACGTCCAGCAGAACGGGGGAAGTCACATGTCCCCACTATTTGGCATTTGTGAAACCACATCTGGAAGTCTAGTGATGTTCACGAAGTCTTCAGGTTTAGGCCCGGGCAAACTGGAGAGAGCCTGGCAGAGGATGACTAAGAAGCAGAATATGATCAGCGATGCTGGATTAAGTGTCCAATGTTTATTCACCATGAGAAAGTGAAGGCTAAAAGAAACCTAACTCCAGTTGTTCTCTCTCTTTTTAAAGGTATGTTGTAGAGAAGACTGTTACCAGAGATGCACAGTGAAAGGACAAGAGTTGACAGGTCACAGGCTATGGCAAGGGAAATTTGAGACACACCTAAGGAAAAATTCTTCACAAGGTGAATAGCCAAGAGCTGGAATGAGTACCCAAAATCTGCATTGTTGTGGGTATTCAAAACTTGACTGGATAAGACCCTGGGTAACTTTATCTAGTTTTGATGCTATATCTGCTTTGAATAGACAATTGGATGAGTTGACCACCAGCACTCCCTTCCAATGCCAATATTTCTGATCCTATATTCAACAGGTTTGAAAATCTGAGAGCTGTGCTGTGCCATCATGTCAGACTGATGTTATTTTGCTGACTGTGGTAGCTTCACATCTTGGTATCATATAGCTACTAAGTAAGTGAAATAATGTCAAACAGTACAGAGTTTATAGTCTGTACTATTGGTGTACATTTGTCCTGAACCAGATTTCCTGCACAGATGATAAATAAAAAAAATATAATGCATGGCCGGCACCATATGGGATATCAGTAACATAAGAACAACAACCCACAGCTGACAGAAAAAAGGAACAGAATCAATCCCTATCTGGATAGGCTTTGATAAATATGTATCAAAAGACTGCATGTACTTGGAAAAGTTCCTGTATTTCAGATACTCAATATCTGTTCTCTTCAGTCTAAACATAATCAGAGAGATTATCATAAACAATTTTCACATTAAAAACCCAGTCAACTTCATAAAAAGAAGCAGAGAAAAAATTAAGACATAGGGTTAATTTCACCTAAATTTTGTCCTACCAACAGGTACCTGATGAGCCAAAGCACAAAAAGTACAGGAGGGAATTACAGATTAACTATAGGGCTATTACGAGAATTTTTGATCCCCTCTCAGATTATTACTTTTTATAATTCTCCTGTTCTCTGAAAAACACTGTGCCCCTCTGTAAATCATTGATAAAGATGCTTCTTATTAGTCAGAGGCAAAGCCTTAACTATTCCCTTTGGTGATATAAAGAACTCCTTAACAGAGTTACTGAAACAGAGGAAGGCCTTGCTTGACAGGAGACACAAAATGATACTGTAACTCAAAAGACTGATGAAAACCATATCAGAAAAACCTTTTTCAGAAGTTAATTCTTTTGTGAATAAGTAATTGACTATGATTCAGGATTTGTTTTGTTATTGTTTTGTTGTTGTGCTATTCCTAGCATATAGCTGATTAATCTATGACCTTGGGCAATTCAGATGCAGTTGAATTTGGCCTTAATCTTTCTGAGCTTCATTTTACTCATTAGTATAAACATTATAATAATACCTGTCTCCTGAGAGCATCGGATAACTTCATCAGCTTCTGCTAATAATAATAGAAGCTCTATAGTTACTTCAGTTTATTTTACAAGAAACAGTTTTCTGAAAATAGCAGATATGATATTAATAATAAATTAAGCCCACCGGTGATGTGGTTTCAGTATTACTTTTTAGTAATACTTAACATAACCCACTTCTCTGTTAAGAAAGTTGATGACATAAACCTACCAGCACAGTTATATAAGCAAGCTGGTTTAAAGGTACACAATGCCAAACAAAACTTCCCTTCCATATTAAACGCTTCTCTGAGGTTAGTTAAGGAGAGGGCTGGGAATAGCCAAAGAGGGTTCAGTCAGGCATGCAACAACTACTGTGTTATTATGGCAGCCATTCCGAATTTATCACTCATATCACCTACGGTTTTTAGCAAATAAGACTGCTGAACAAATCATCAATTTTGTTCATTTTCTGCATTTATGGCAACAAATATGAATTTCAGCTTGACAGTGCCTCTCCAACTACTTTGTTAGCTCTGCAAACATGCACTATTCTGCAAAGCACAAGAAAAGCAGAAAAAAAAAATCACAAGTGTGCTTATGTCACCAACCTTCAAATCCTCTTCTATTCAAATGCAACTTCATAAAGTTGAAATAAATTATACCTGACTTTTAAGAAATAGCTCTTTAAACAGTGCCTAGAAATGTAGATAGGTGGCTACACTGATTTTTAAAGCGTGTACATGCTAAATTCTCAGGAGTCTTTGCATCTTCAGATACCTCACTATGCAAACATCTTTACCCTGTTGCATTTAAACGAGCTAACCAGACCATAGCAGCTGAAATTGAAATGCTCACAGTGCAGCCCAGCTGCATGCACACCTATCACTGAGGTGAACAAAACAGGGAAAACAGTGTTCATACAATTCATGTATGCAGCTTTAGAATGGATTCATAGGATGGAACAGGCTCCTTGAAGGTAAAATATTGTATTGTCTTAGTTATGAGACACACTTGTAAAGCTTTTAATACAAATTTTGGTTCAGCTCATACTTTATATCACTAGAAAGGCAGATTAAAATCTGAGTCTTAGGTAGCATGATGGACTGAAAGCTAGAAGAATAGTAACTGTTTACAAAATATTCCAGAAATTTTTAAGGAGGAAAGAACGAAAGTAATTTCTAAATAAGGAGGCACATCCATGTGGTAAGCGACTTTAGGCCTAGAAGAGATTTAGAGTATTATCTTTTTTAAGAATTATCTTTTGGACTCAAGATCATCCAGTCCTATAACTACAGATAAGAGATTTCAAAATTGTGTCAAATTAAGAATTGAATGTTTCCCACCATATTCTGAATGAAAAGCCTCATGACTACTACCACTTCAAAAAAAAAATCAAAGATTTAGCTTTCAAGTGGCAAAACAACATTGAAATTACATCACCAACTACCAAAATATTTGACACACTCTTATGTAAGGATTTTCCAGCTCTGTTCTCACACCTACCCACACCACTGACCTACACACCCTACAAACCTTTATGTTGTTTGCAGTGTTTGAAACATGACGAATAGCTCTGTTTCTCCCCCTCCATCCCGACACTCCATCACTTCCTAGAAGCAGCTGCACTAACCCTTTGTTAGTAAAGACTTTTCCTATTCCATGGTTTCATTCAAACAGCCAGCAAATTGGGAACATCAACCACCTACAGCATTCCTGGGAGAATCTTTACACCTCTCTCTGCCTTCGAGGTGCTGTATAGGGGCACAATGGACCCCTGCAGCTCACAGGGAAAGAGGGGATAAAAAAATGTTGACTCATTAAGAAAGGAATAAATGGAATGACACTTTAATGGCTGTAGAAATTTAAATTTCATAGTGTGATGAGTTATTTTCTTTTAGAAAGGGAATGGCACCTGCTACATAGTTTTTGAATGTTGCTGCAGTATTTCAATACGACTAATAGTCTCTGAAAAAATGCCACTGAAATAAATCTACATTCAAGACAATATTTTATTTCAAATTAAAAAATAAAGGAGATCCACTTGGAAGAATCATTAACTGTCACCCAGTCTGAACACCCACAAACCCCTACTTTCTTATGAAGTGGTGAATGTTGGAAATAGGCTTGAGATGTAAGTTTAGGATTTACCTCATCCAAGTGCAAAAAAGTTTTCTGAGCCTGAAGACTAACAAGGAGTCCGGCAAAATTCTTAAAAAATTCTCACAGAAAAATCAGAATCTAGAAAAATGTCATTATGTGCTTACTGAAGCAAGAACACCATGAATAAGTACTGATACTTGTGTGGATTGGTTTTACAAAACTCAAACCCAAAAGTACACTTTTGGACAATGTACAAAGTACATTTGGACAATGCCCTTAACAATGTGCTTTAACTTTTGGTCAGCCCTGAAGTGGTCAGGCAGTTATACTAAATGGTCACTGCAGATCCTTTCCAATAGAAATATTCTGTTCCATTCTACTCTATTCAATTCTATAACAGAAAAAAGCTTCACAGCACCCGTGTGAATCAAGTAAACAATTCACCAACTATGTATTGCAATAAAGCAACCAGCTTTTTGCAGGGTTATAAAATTTCTAAACAAACATTATACGCAACATCATACAGTAGTTTCAGATGGGAAGTATAGAACAATATTGAGCTAAGTATGAATGAATAACTGACCTGAGGCTATACTTTAACTTACATAAAGTACATGAGTTTATGAATGACTATATGCATTTAGAATCTCAGTACTTGAGCTTATACCTAATTTAGAAAGAGAAGAAAAAGTACTGAGACCAATGTGTCATAACATGGGATCGTCTACGAATGAACTGCAGAATTTTCTTCTGTTTCTCTTTCAAGTGTTGAGTCAATTCAAAAGCAATTAGGCAGAACTACAACATAAACGGGCTTTGTTATATTAAGTAAATTGCAGTGCTGAAATGAAGCCCAAAAACATATAAAATGTATTTAACTAAATATTTCATACATTCACTGGGTCAGCAGCATCCACTAGTATTTCCCATACTTCACAACTTGAAAATAATGTGATAGGCATACCATTGCACAAAGACATAAATCAAGCATTCAAAGCTCTGAAGATGCAGTGGCAAAGGTAGGATGCTTCAAATTGGAACCGTCATGTTAAAATTAAAATTCAGAATGTTTAATATGTTGTTGATGATGTTTGACCCTGTAATGTTTCATGAGTGTGCATTTAGGTGTGATCAGGTTCAAAATACATGAAGCTATAAATAATACAGAATTGTTTACAGAGCAAAGCTAAATTAAAAATTCCCTATTAAACCAGTGTTATTTTCTCCAGATTCAGAGTTGTTTTTTCTGATCCTAAGACAATTTACACTAACATTCTTATTTTTATTTACATTCTTATTAATACCATGTCTGACAATACTTTATATTTATCCTCAGACCAATCTTATGAAATAATGTTACTCTCCTCATTTTTTTTCAGATAAGAAAGAGAAAGATTAAACAACTCTCAGGCTTATTTCTTAACCACCTTCGTCTTCAACCTCTCCTTAAGCCCAGTTCCATTGCCTGATATTTGTCTTCTTTGACACATTTATTATTTCCCTCCTAACAATGTTTTTAGAGGAAATAATATACAAACTCATTGATACTATCTTTTTTTTAAATGACAGAAATCTATCATGATGACTTTTTCACTTACATTAAGTTGAATTTTAAAGACAAGACTTGTAAATAGTGAGAATAGAAGAAAACTATACAGATGCAATGTTTCATAGAGGTATTTATCTTCTGGGAAATGTTAAAAAGATCACAATCTAGAATGGCATTTTTATAGGTCTTCTCTCTTAAGTAAAACAAGTGCCATAGAAAATTTCAGTGATAGTAAGTTATGAAACTTGGGCCATTATCATTTATTCCTGCATTTATACTTCAGTTTTATTCATGTTTGATTAACTTCAGCTGGTTAAAATCAACTTTAGTACTATCTTATTTAGACTTATTTTTTTACACATTGTAAATTTTTATTCTTTTGAGATTGCATAATAAGTTTTTACTGGCAGCTCTTGAAAGAAGTAATTTATAGGGCTACAAAGGTAGGAGTATTGCCTCAGCATGCCTCCCTCATATGTGTAGTCATAATACAGGAAATCTACAACTCTTAACCCCCCATTTTATACACTTGAACAACAGTAGGGACAGAAGTTACATCAAGAGTGTTTTCAGTGGAGGTTGAATGGCAGAAGATCAAAGTTGGCATTAGAGAGGAAATCAGGTGTTAAAATTCCAACGTCATGTTGTCATCCTGGTGCAGATCTTAGATAGACAAGTGCTGCTGAGTACAACTGTTCAGATGCTGGTGTGCGAAAACTATCTGAACTGAGATTCTTTAAAAAAAGATTACCAAACATCATCTCCTGATTGCAAAGAGGAGGATACTCAGCATTTACCTGGGTGAAGCGTTTATGCAGGATGAATTATTCTTTTTCCTTCTCTCCTCAGGAGAGGCCAACTGAGAAGATCTAATGGTTCATTGCTGCCTCTAAACCAATTCAGTTCAGTAAACCTGCAGAATCCTTCTCCTTTTAGTTAGGTGCTTTTGGGGTTTTCTTGGCCAAATAAACAAACTGAACTGAACTCACTGAGTAAGATAGGTACCTAAATTAACAGAAAGGAAGATGAAGGAGCTTGCAGTCCAGCCTGGGGACAGGGGAGGGGAGGGTTATAGAGCTGGCTGTTACTCAGAAGTGCATTTTCCATGCTCAACACCACACTACAGCTAGTGGGGATACATGCTATTCTTGAGGCTAACATTTTTTTTTTTCACAGTCATTTAAGGCTGACAATCCAACCAGATTTTTAAATGTTGCATTAAAAAAAAAAAACCAAACAAGGTGGGTAGGGGGAAGAAAGGCGAGAGAGAGGGAAAAGCCACAAGATTTGTAAGAATGCAGATTGTTCAGGTGGTAAAAACAGAGTTGTTGACTCTCTCCTAGAGATAACAAATCAGCAAAAGATAATATCATGTACATAGAAAGACCATCATTATTGTTTCTAATTAATTTGTTATGTTGAAATTAAACATACTAACAAAACCATGCAATATTGCCCTCTCTCACGCAAAACAACTACAAAAGAGAATTATCATCTGTATTACACTGATTCATCAAAAAACAAAGACTGAAAAAAATCAATATACAGATAACAGTATCAGCATTGGCCCAAATTTGTTATTGTCCCAAACAAAGAGCATAAAACACTATCACTCTGTCAGTATAACGTTTCAAAATTAATCAAAAATACCATCTGAGCTAAATTAGATCACTGTCTATTTTGCTGTAATATTTGAATAAAATCTACTCTGCTTTGATCTCAGCAAAACCAACAATCAACTCGAATCCACACCTATGTCAGTGACTATTGATCTCATATTCCAGGTCTTTCTTCCAGTTTTATAATATGAAGGGATTATTGAAAGGATTATTTGAAAGGAAAACGAACAGAAGATGAAAGTGTGCACGTGACTGCCTGTCTAAACTGACTGGGTTTCTCCTGCTCAAGGTGACAAGGAGGCAGATTTGGTGCTGTATGAGCTGCCAAAGAACAATTCTGTTTCCACTCCATGCACTAATGGGAAGAATTAGTTTGCTTCTCAAGTCTCTCTTTTATTAACATAGTTATCCAGTACGTTACTTAGCTTGAGCAAAAGATTTCTTAGCATTAAAATGAATTTATTGTTTATCATTCAGAAACAGAATTTTTGTGTGCAGAGACATCAATAAATGGAGTAAATGTGGCCTGTGGATGCCTGCAATACCTTTATTTGATAAGTCTCTGGTGGCAGTAACTAATTTTACCTTTTTTCTTCTGCCAGAATTTGTTTCTGGGGGTAGTTTGTGGGTTATTTTTTGCCTTTTCTTCTTATTAAGGTGATGCATTTTTTATATTCATTATGAAACTAACCATTATTTACATAGCTCACCAAGGTTGCTCCAGTAAAAAAATTCACCGACAACACTTATGGCAGCTAAATCCCTGATTTAAAATATCCTTTTACTTGCATTTCAATTTCAGATTTTATGGAAAAAATATACCTAGTTATTGGTGAAACTGTTGTAATTAGATATTGGAGAAGCAATTATACTTGATAAAAGCTATGTAACACATACTTAGTCTATTTGATATCTTCAGATTTTGTTTCTAATATGAATATAACTCAAATGTTGTGGATGACACAGATGACCCCTTAAATGTTCACTACCCTGTCAGTCAGGAGCAGCAGAGCTTCTAAATTCAAGCTAACGTTAGCTTATTAGCTGAAGGATAAAATCAGTTTTTCCAGCCTGTTTTACACAGCCCACAGTTTCCATGCAGCCTACAGCAGCCTATGTGGGCCCCTATTTATCTCCCACTGCAGATCACAGTGCAGCCTCGTCCAGGAGCCAAGTACCTTTTACACCGTGTGGCTGATGAGTCATTTCTATTTCTCAGCCTGCTCTCAGAGTTTGATATTACGTACCATATGGCCACAGCCTTCATAAATGAGGTTTCAAGGAAGTCATCCGACGGCAGAATGGAAATGGCTTTGCTAAGTGGCAAAGCTGATAATTGACAAGAAGAGCGGAAAGTGTGGTTCCCTGAAAGGAAAATCCTGTATGATCCTGATCTAAGTGCTTACTATGGCAGCATGAAAATGTTCTAATTTCTCTTACTGGTGTGGACACTTTAAAGGCAAACATACTTATAATGGTGGTTATTCCTGCTTTTTGACTATTATTCAATCACTTTTTGCCCAGTAGAATTCAGTTATTTTTTATCAGCCCTACTACTACTTCACGTGCACTTAGGTTTATTCCATTTTGTGTTAGGCTTTCCAGTAATTTCTCCTGTATCTTTAAACTTATTGTAATCCTGATTATGAACTCTCCTGTTCCTGTGTTTTCTAGCCAAATTTTGTCATCTCAGCTACTATGTAAATGCTCCTACTTTGTCTATTTTTATGGAAAAACTCATCTATCTCTATAAACCACTAAAAAAAGCCTTTTTTTATGGCTTCTGAACTCAGATTTTTCTTACACATATGCAGGATCTGAGAGGAACAGTCAACAGAGACTTGTGTGGAAATCTAAGTATTTTTCAAGTTTATTTTTTCAGGAAATAGAGGAAGATAGACTTCTCTGAGGAATAATTAGGAGAAGTTGAACATCAGGGTCTTAAGTTGCTCTTTGCAAGAGTCTTTGTCTTATGACTGTGAAGAAGGTATTTTGACACTCATGGATTGTGGGGGGGTATAGGATCATGAGGGAAGGAAGGAAGGAAGGAAGAGAAAGTCACTGGAAATGGTACAATTATCCTAAAATATCTTTCCAGGGAAGAAGATACGTGGTCATCTGAGAAGAAAAGCATGCAGACCATGTTCCCTGGCCTGTGCATATGTTTCCTTTCTGGAGAATATAAAGATACTTTCAAAGCACAGTTGAAAGGTAGCTTTTCAGAACGGTTATTAAAGACCATCTCTACTTCTAAGCACAAAGGGAAAACTTTTTTTCTTACTGTCTTAAAAAACGCCAAACTTTTCACTAGTAGTCACTTAAACATAATTTGTGGTTTTTTGAAATTCTGAACTACTAATATTAAATAGGTCTTTTTGAACTCACATTGTATTGTTGGTTATCATAATGTAGGGAAAGTAATTTCTTTCAGGCATTAAGAAAAACTGAACACATCTTCTGTCACCTAGTGAGTGTTTATAGTGGTATTTTTTCCACCCATGAGGCCATGAGCAGCAATTAACACTCCTTCATTTGTCTTGCATGTGCTGAACATACCTGACCATGGAAATACATAAATCTGAAAGTCTTGTCTTAGCCACACAACTAATACCATCACTACAGCTGAATCCACAGACTGCTGTTACTCCGTAATTCTTTGGTTTATTACCAATTTTTATAAGTTTAAAGATTTTTAGTGAAAGGACCTTACCCTTGCCTTCTGCTCCATTTCCATCATTAATCTTTCATGTTGCTCTGCTATTGCCAGTGTTGCAGAATGGACTTTCTGATATATCATTTCTCCTTCTCGTGTTTGAAACGTGAACAGCCCTTCTCCTGTGTCACACATCCTGCAGGGAGATTCAGGCAAAATGGAAAGAAAAAAACAATCAGTATTGTGTAATTTTTTCTAACTACTATAAAAAGTACACATCTTACAAAGGAAAATGTCAACTTTTGTAGTTAAACTCTGAAATTCCAAACACTTGCAGTTATTCTTATAATTGGAGACAGAAAAATTCCAAGAGATGGGTAGAAATTCATGAAATGTAATCTCTAAATTGAGTTTTAGTCATTGTCTGGATAGCGAAAAGCAAGCTTTAGCATGGAATAAAAACTTGAGGTAATAAAGTCAGCTATTACCAGCATTTTTCCAAATGTCTACACTTGTGAGTGGGAAATAAATTTAATTATTTTGATCAATTGATGCCAGAAGAACATAGAACATCATGCCTTTGAAAAGCTGACATTTTAAAAGAACACTGACCAATTCAAAATTCAATTATGGTTAATTATTACAAAGAAGCTGTATGAAAAGACAGCATTAAAAGGGTTAAATTATAACTATCTCAGTGCATTTATGTGAGGCAACATCAAAAGCTATCTTGATAATTACAAAAGCCATTCTACAAAAGTCTATTTGAGAATAGGAACAGTATTTCTGTCATATAGGAAGATTAATAATGAAAAGAATCCTCCAGAAATAAAATTTATTTTCTTCTTTTGAGAGAGCAACTGCTGTTATACTTTTCTGTGGTATCAGTGGGGTATTATTCTGAGGAAGAAGAGTAGTACTGGGTAATACAGGAAATGGGAATAGAGAATAATGTTAGATTATTGTTGGAGTGTGTATATGGTGTTAAACAAGTGCTGTGAGTTGATGGATTTATATTAGCAGTTCCATCATGTTATCAGTATCTGATTTCTGTATTTTTATAGACTTCTTGCAATTTTAGAATGGAATTTCAAAAATCCTTTTTATTTGGCCTGATACTTCCAGTAAAGATTTTCAGTTATCTGTGACAGAAAATTGTTGACTTGAGTCACTGATGCACAATATGCTTCAACAATAGAAAGATTTAGATTTGCCTAAAACACCAGATTTTGGATGCTTATATTATTTTTAAGAATATAGGGAATTGTTAATATCTCAGCACCTTCAGCATGTCCCAGAAAGCCTGAAACATACAGAATTATGAAACAGTTTATGAAAATGTGTCCCAAATAGTCTAACATTAAAACATGTTTTTAAATATCAATATCTTTAGAATTGCATCCTAGATTTTGTATGATTATTCATACATTTAATTTTACAAAATATTTTCACATCAAATTAATTTATATATATATATATATATATACACATATACGTCTCCTGCTATATTACATGCACACACACACTATTATATTACAGCTTTTAGGAAATGGGATAATTTTTTTCATGACACTTATCTTTTTGTCAAATTAGAATACGGCTTCATAAACAATTTTATTTCAAAAGTCATCTTAACAGGACTGTTGAGTTATATAAGGGACTGCTGGGGGGGCCAGCAGTTGCTTTTGATTTCAAGGTTGACCAGTGAAAATAAAACCTTATTAACACTTACAAAATGTTTCCCTGTTCACTGGAGGAGACATGCTGCTGTGAGCCTCCTACAAAGAACTTATGCATGTCTGTGTTTGGGAAGGATAAAAGGTATTGGAGGCAGAAACAGTAAACAGAGGTGCTTCTGGAAAATATCTGGTGAAAATACTTAGAAGTGATCAACTGAGGTGTTGAAAAGAAAGTAATAGTCTTAAGAATATATGGTTATTATTATCCATATTGACATTATCCATAAAAAAAACCCCCAGTTTTCTTCATTGCAAGATGTAAATAAAATATAATTCATTTTGTAGACAGGTACTACTTAATCAGTGTTAACATGATGTGCCAATTAATAATTTAAAAAAAAAAAGGTTTTGTATTAAATTCCAATGGAGATCAAGATCCCTGCTGTAAACATTTAAGATATTTTATATCCTTAGCCACAGTCCTCCAAGAGCTTCAGAGTTTTGTGACATTATGGCAACAGCCTTTCAGATCCCTCAGGGCATCATATAGCTGGTACTCTGCTTTTGTGTGAAAAGATCTTAATAAAATTCAAACAGCATGAAATGGAAAGTCTGGGAAAAAATGATGGTGTTTCAGAAACTGAAGGAAAATATGATCTTTTTGTTGGTTTCAGTGGATGAAAAATCCTACAGGGATAAAAACAAGGAAACAGACAATGGGGCACAATTAACATTCAGGACTTAGCTGTATGTTTTCAGCATACAAACCCCAACCACCACTGCTGCCAATCAGAGTAGGGTCTGTACTGCCTGTGTGAGCCCTGGTAGAGGCAATGGTGTGGGCTGTGGCACTGCCCTGGCACCTGACCCACCACACACGACAGTGCTGCAGGGCCCTGCTTCCCAACCTCTACAGATGGCTGTGGTGGACATGTCATGCCAATGCTGGAAAGCTGTTGATGGCAGCCTTCCCCTGTGGGCTTCCCTGGCTAACGACGAATGATGTGCACGCAGGTGCTCAAAATTGTAGGTGGAAGAGAATTATGGGCATCATTCTTTAAAGTGTTCCCCTAACTCGCTTCGAAGTTTAACAGGACTTAAAGCCCCCCCAAATGAAGCAGTTGTTATCAGGCACATTTGAGCCAGGCAAAAGCAGAAAAAATTGTTAGCATAAAACTTTCTTTCATCCATCTAAACTTATTATTAATAATCTGTCTCCCAAGGAGATGAATCCCTTGCCAGAGTAGTTTCCCTGTTCAGCTCCTCATAGAATAGAATCATAGAATCAGACAGGTTGGAAAGGACCTCTGAGATCATCAAGTCCAACCTTTGATCCACTACCATCACAGTTGCTAGACTATGGCACCAAGCGCCCCATCCAGCCTCATCTTAAAAACCTCCAGGGACAGAGAATCCACCACTTCCCTGGGCAGCCCATTCCAATGGCTAATTACCCTCACTGTAAAGAATTTCTTTCTAATATCTAACCTAAACCTCCCCTGGCACAGCTTGAGGCCATGCCCTCTTGTCCTACTGCTGATTGCCTGGGAGAAGAGACCAACCCCTACCTGGCTACAACTACCTCTCAGGTAGTTGTAGAGAGCGATGAGGTCTCCCCTGAGCCTTCTCTTCTCCAGCTAAACAACCCCAGCTCCCTCAGCCTCTCCTCATAGGACTTGTGTTCAAGTCCCTTCACCAGCCTCGTTGCTCTTCTCTGGACCCGCTCCAGCACCTCAATGTCTTTCTTGAACTGAGGGGCCCAGAACTGAACACAATACGCAAGGTGTGGCCTCACCAGTGCTGAGTACAGGGGAAGAATCACTTCCCTGCTCTTGCTGGCCACACTGTTCTTGATGCAGGCCAGGATGCCATTGGCCTTCTTGGCCACCTGGGCACACTGCTGGCTCATGTTCAGCCTCCTGTCAATCAGCACTCCCAGGTCCCTTTCTGTCTGGCTGCTCTCCAGCCACTCTGTGCCCAGTCTGTAGCGCTGCAGGGGGTTGTTGTGGCCAAAGTGCAGGACCCGGCACTTGGACTTGTTGAACCTCATCCCATTGGAATCAGCCCAACTCTCCAGCCTGTCCAGGTCCCTCTGCAGAGCCCTCCTGCCTCAGAACAGTATTCCTTTGATCAGATGAAAATCTGAGTTTAGACCTTCTAGTCTAGTCTAGTCTAGTCTAGTCTAGTCTAGTCCAGTCTAATGTTGTCTTGTCTTTTTCCTGTTCTATTCTATTCCAGTTATCAACCAAGATCAGTAGCATCATTAGGGTTACTCTCAGTTTTTCTAGAACAAGGAAATATAGGCTAAAATAGAAGCACTCCTAAGTATGATAGAGATGGGGACAGAGAAGGGGTAAGTGTGCTCTCCTAAGCTTAAGAGTTTTGCTGAAAAAGCAGAGGACCTTTACTTATCTGGCCAACAGGAATGGGCAAGCCCATGAGCTGAAACAAGACTTCTTGTCTTGTTCTGTTTATAGTCAAAACATAGTCAGTAAACCAAAAACTCATTTTCTCTACAACCCTCTTAGATGCCAGATAACCATCCATATAAAGCTACAATTTCATGTTTAGACTTGCTAATGTGTTGCTTTATTACAAGCAAAAATGAAATAATTGTGGGTAAATTCAAATTTCTCTATGTTCAAAGAACACATGGTCAATCAGCTACCAATTTAATAGCATTTTCATATGCATTTTACAATCCCTTTAGAGGAAAGGCAGGACAAAGGCATGGACCTCTTATTTTCCTGTCCTGTACCAGTTAAGCAGTGCAGCTCTACCAACTCAGTATGACCTTCACTGTCAAAAAAGTCATTGATTTTGTATAGTGTAATTTTTTTATGAGAGACTTACAGTCTGCAGGGGCTTGAAAAATGCTGATCTATTTCTGTGTTTTTCAACTTTAAAACAGGGATGTCATTAACCTATGCTTTAGGATATTTAAGGATTCAATGCATTAAAATGTATGAAGTACTTTGACTGAAATAGAAAAGTGCATTTTTTTTTTGCCTGTATTATTGCAGTGATATAACAGGATAGGCAATAACACCAGTAGATAAACAGTGTTGCAAATAATTGCAAATTTTTTAATTCTGAAAATGCTGCAATGGCTTTTCGCGACCATCATTGTTAGTAGATCTGACCCAAGAGCCAGGAGAAAGAATAGGGATAAGGTGAGAGCTAAGCTTGTGGCCTAGGACAAACTGGATTCAGAGATGAACAGTGAAAGCTCCTGCTTTTATTCAAGGTAGAATTTCTGTTCAAGCCAAAGAGGTTTTACCACCATGACTGTCAGATTTTTTCAACAGTTCCCAAACTGATATAATGGTTTCCCACTGCCTCTGCTCACTATGTAACTTCAGTCTTTTAGATCAGAATCAATACTATATATTAACCTTGTAGAATTCCCTTCAAAGAGGAAACCTTGTTGACTCAACCACCATTTGAAATTAGTACTTTTTGATGAATCGAAGTTCATGCTATCATGTCATGACTGAAGTGTTTTAAGTTTCATAGTGCAATATTCAGAAAACTGCATGAAAGGATAAGAATTTGACATCTCAGCTTCATTTCACTATTTCGGTTAAGGACAAAATGCATTTTCACGATAATGAAGGTTGTCTGAAAACTGAGATGACCAGAGAAATTATTTCTTTGTTTTAAAATAAAAGATAACTTTCAACTGTAAGCAGAGAAATTTCAGCTCTTCATATATCTACATCTGAAGTTCATGCTATCATGTCATGACAAATTTTAACCAACAAATAATTTAGCATTAAAGAAATAATGTCTGATTTCTATACTCAAAAATGTATCACATTACTTAAATTTAACTAAAAAAGGGTAAAGATCCTCAAATAGGAACTGAAAAAACATAATAAAAATGTTTACTATTAATAACTGCTACTAATAACTATAGGTATCAATAACTAATGCATAATAAATAACCACTATTTTAGTTTAGCATTTCTAGTTCTTGAAATAAAAATGGACTTTAAATTTTTAAATGAACAGATTATTAACAGGTATTGTCCAGTAATCAGACTGCTAAAAGTTACCAATATGAAGTTGGATGCAACTGCTGTTGCATACTCCACACATAGTATGTGAAAAGTGATTTCCTTAAAACAGTGGAGCTGTTTACTCAGACCCTTCAAGGCCCAGAAATTAAGTTCACAGAATCAAAGAATCACATAATAATTAGGGTTGGAAGGGACCTCTGGAGATCATGTAGTCCAACCTCCCTGCCAAGGCAGGGTCAACTAGAACAGGTTACACAGGCATGTGTCCAGGTGGGTTTTGAATGTTTGCCGAGAGTGAGACTCTACAACCTCCCTGGGCAGCCTGTTCCAGTGCTCTATCCTCAACCTAAAGAAGTTCTTCCTCATGTTGAGGGGAAAATTCTTGTGTTTTGTTTATGGTCATTTCTCCTCATCCTGTTGCCAGGCACCACCAGAAGGAGCCTGGCACCATGACTTGGCACCTGCCTTTGAGATATTTATATGTATTGATGAGATCCCCTCTCAGTCTTCTCTTCTCTTGACTAAATAGGTCCAGCTCCGCAGTCTCTCCTCATAAGAGAGATGCTCCAGATCCCTAATCATCCCTGTGGCCCTCCACTGGACCCTTTCCAGCAGCTCCTTCTCTTTCTTGTACTGAGGTGCCCAGAACTGGACATATGATGTGGTCACATAACGGCTGAGTAGAAGGGAACAATCACCTCCTGCTGGCCATGCTCTTCCTAGTGCACCACCCCAGGATACCATTGGCCCTCCTGGCTGCAAGGGGAGCAGGTCATCATGTGTTCAGTTCTGGAAGTCCAGGACCCAGTATTGATCCCTGTGGAATGCCTCCGACCGAATTGCACTCCTCTGTCACAATCCTCTGAGCTCTGCCACTCAGCCAGCTCTTGATCCACCTCAGAAGTGCTTAATTAACTAGTGCTTATTTCCTCTATGCTGAAGAAATGGTCAGATGCCACATATGAGACCAGACCTCTTACTTTTAAGATGAGCAGTAAATAAAAGTCAGCCTTTCTTTTAAAGGCTTGAAGCTGTGGCTGCCAGTCATGAAAAAACCTAATTGGTATGCAGTATTTAACTCTGAACTGAGACACTTATTTCTTGTGTTGCTATAGCTTTGATTTTCTAAAAAGTGGTGGAAACTATGGCAATTTTTGCCTCCAATTTAATTAGATTATCAGTGGAGACACATGAACACTATCTCTCTTGTGGATGTCTATCTTTTGTTCTTTCCTTGTTTGTTGTTATCTTAACTTGAGCTAAGCCATTTTGACAGAAATCCTGTTTGTTCTTTGTGTGCAAGGAAGATACACAGAGCATACACTAAAGACAGGACAGCCAACCAGCAGACCTCACTATAAAATGAATGCAAAGCTTCCCAAAGGGTCCAAATTCTTTGCTCATTCCAACCCTCAACAAATTCTAGCTTGCTTACTTGCCAAAGTTGTTCTTTTCTGAGAAAAAAAAAACAACTAAGGAAAGTAAATAAACTCTTTGTGGAAGGAGCATTTTTAGATAGAAAGCTCTCCTTATACCCAGGAATACTTATCGAGAAAACTAAAAAATAAACTATATATGTTTTTATGAAATTGTAAGTCAAATTCTATGTGGAGAGGACAGAAAAACAGGGGAAGAAAGAAGAAAATTATTATAAGCATCCTAACTTAGTACAGAGCAGGCTAAAAAGGGATATGTTTATGGGGATATCAGTAAGAAAAAAGAAAATATGTATGGTATCTAGGAAAGGTCTAAGGGTGAAGCAGAGAGAAGACAATTAACAGGAAATGTGTATGATGTGTAATTTATTCACATATATGACTGGTAGCAGACATGGTTAGAAAGACCTGAAGTTGGGACCAGGTTAGTGAAAGCTAGGAAGAAGTCCTGTGAAAAATATCTGAAAGGGAAATGAAGATCAACAATGTGAAGCACAGAAATGATATGAAGGGTAACATCCAGAATGAATAGACAGAGACTCTGAGTGTGGTCTGTTATGCATTCCTTATGGGAATAATGAGTTAAACTCCATGCCTTGCTGTCAGCATTTTAGAGTTTTATCTGGAGTGTCAAATGGATATCCTGGCCATTTTATGATCTGAGAAGCAAATAATGAAAATGTTGTGATATATGAGGCATCTGCCTCCCCCCGTTAATGACGGTCATTTACTGGCAAGAATATACACCATGAAAAAGCAATTATGCATGATAGCTACTAATTGACAACTATAGTGTCGTGGGTTTACCAGCCCCCCCCGGGCTGAAATGGTCAGGCCCAGGTAGACTTTCAGAGAAAAGGCCAATCAGAAGTTTTAGCAATGCCTCTGCTAATGACATATTTAAGAAAATGGAAGAGAGGTTAATTGCGCAGAAGAAATTAGGAAGCCATGGAGTAGGAGGGAGGCAGCTGGCCCCCGAGTGGGGGGCCAGGCCCTTCTCTCCCCGGCCTTGGGCCGGGGGCAGGTGTGACATTGAAGTCTCTCCGTTTGGGACGTGTAACAGTGGAGAAACAAACTCCAGGCAGAAGCCGCCCACCTGGAACTTGCTGCAGAAAGAAGTCCAACCCGGCAGAGAGCAGAGAGGACTTGAGGTAATCAGCACCTTCAAGGTCAGTCTAATAGAATAGAACAGAGAAGCATGGGGGGAGCATTCCCAGCCCCCTCCCTCCAGCAGGGGAAAGACTGAAAGTTGCAAACCCCTGATACCTGTAGAAGAGTATTGGGATGCAAAACTCCCTCCCCAGCAGCTCATTTGTGACCCTAGAGGACAGCAGAGCATGGAAGAACTGTTGTCCTGGGTGGGCCCACAAGGAGAGGTCTAATTTAAGACTGTCTTCTGTGGGATGGGATCCCACAGGAACACGGCAAAGGACTCAAAGCCACTCCCTGTAGCCTGTGGTAAAGACCATGGTGGAGTAAGTGTCCCTCACAAGCCATAGAAGACCTCAGGAGCTCTGGTGTGCCCCCTGGCCTCTGGTCCTAGTCGGAATGGAGGAGGGACAGACTGAACTCTGAAGTCATAATGCAGCAGAGCCAGCTGAGAGAGAGAGAGAGAGAGAGAGAGAGAGAGAGAGAGAGAGAGAGAGAGAGAGAGAGAGAGAGAGAGAGAGAGAGAGAGAGAGAGAGAGAGAGAGAGAGAGAGAGAGAGAGAGAGAGAGAGAGAGAGAGAGAGAGAGAGAGAGAGAGAGAGAGAGAGAGAGAGAGAGAGAGAGAGAGAGAGAGAGAGAGAGAGAGAGAGAGAGAGAGAGAGAGAGAGAGAGAGAGAGAGAGAGAGAGAGAGAGAGAGAGAGAGAGAGAGAGAGAGAGAGAGAGAGAGAGAGAGAGAGAGAGAGAGAGAGAGAGAGAGAGAGAGAGAGAGAGAGAGAGAGAGAGAGAGAGAGAGAGAGAGAGAGAGAGAGAGAGAGAGAGAGAGAGAGAGAGAGAGAGAGAGAGAGAGAGAGAGAGAGAGAGAGAGAGAGAGAGAGAGAGAGAGAGAGAGAGAGAGAGAGAGAGAGAGAGAGAGAGAGAGAGAGAGAGAGAGAGAGAGAGAGAGAGAGAGAGAGAGAGAGAGAGAGAGAGAGAGAGAGAGAGAGAGAGAGAGAGAGAGAGAGAGAGAGAGAGAGAGAGAACGAAAAGAACCTCCGGCTAGCACACTCTGAATCTGTCGTCCTAAAGATAACAGAAAAGAAACTTTATAAGTGCTGCAGAATTGCTTCAAAAGGAAGAATCTTTCTCCCTGTTGGACTGATAAAGCAGGGAGAAATGCTTTTGTAAATACCTGTGATAGTTTGGACCTGGAACATAACGGAATGCTCGAGCCCACAGTGAGGACCTTCCCCCCTCCTTTGCCCTCCCAAGGCGAGGGAATAAAGACTGCAAAACCCAAGACTAACTGAACCTTATAAATAATAACCTAACATTCTTTTCATGAGATAAGCAAGCTTAATTAGAATTGTTGTAGTATATATTATTCCTTAGTTTTTATCTTGCTAGTAATAAATCTTAGTATTATACCACTTATGTCAAGCCTCTGTTTTATCTGTATAAAACCTCTCTCAACTTATAGTAATTGTGTGCAAGGGGAGTTCGATCTCTGGTAAACCCATGACATTTTTGGTGCCATGACCAAACCATCACATATAGACATTCCTCCATAACATCTATTGTCTCGTTATTGCACTTATGCTGAGGTGGGTAACATTCCACTGCTCTTGAACATGCTCATGAGATATAGATAGTGGAAACTCCTTGAATTTGGCTCAGGTTAATACAAGGAAATTTGAATATTACCGCACCTCTGACATGGCTCAATAACTGGATCATGGATCTTAGCCCTGAAGATTTGTTCAAGGTGATATCTTGTATTTCTTGAGTCATCCTCAATGTTTTCAGACAAATGAACTAAAGGATTTCCATGCCATCAATGTAACTTTGCTACTAAGACGATTAATGGAAACGTTTTGCAATTCTGAGAAGGAAAATGTTCCCAGATGGAGTGGAAATGAGTGATGATGATTTGCTCCCAGGTAGGTGGGACTCTACCACTCAGAGGAATCCAGCAGTCCTTTCTTCTAATATTTCCTAGAGGATCTTAATACATTCCAAGTTGCAAATCTTTTAAAGGCAGTCATGGTAACAAAAATCTTATGTGCTAGTCTGATGAATGCACTTTTAATCTTTCTAAGCAGAGATGAGATACCCTAAATATTTTCCCTCTTATAGGGAGACTGTGTGTGAATAGTATTTTTTCATTATAAGATTATTGCTTTCCTTGCCTAAACAAAAAGACCATTTAAGTGGTATAATATACCAGAAAGAAAAATTTTCTCACGAAAACATGTTTTTCTTTGTTGAGTCAGACAGCAGAGATTTCTGCACAGTACTACTGGTAATTATGCCTCTTGGGATACTCCTTTTTCTCATTGCCTGTGCTGTCTCTACAGTCACTGTCTCTGTAATGCCCTCTGTGATAGCACATTTAGACAAGTGGGGCATGTCAGGGACACCAACTCATTCCTACACGTCAGATGTTTTCCCCTTTTTGCTTAACGGAAGTGCAGAAAGCAGGCTGTGAATTTCTCTGGACTATATGAATGATTGTCCACTAGTACTGTAATTCTCTATTTCATTTCCACAGGCTTTATCCCTGTCTATCATAAGACACAGTGGAAAAAGACATATTTTAGGGTTTTTTTCCTTAGGCTCAGTTTTGATAAGAAAAAGGATTCTGTGTGGGACTTGGTTTTGTCCACTTTTATTTGGTTACCACTAAACTTTCCATTTCTTATCATTAAAATGTTCTTGTTTATACTAATTTGATGTATCAGAATAAAATTAACTACTGCTGAACAGTTAAAGATAGTAAATAATTCTCAATGCTAGTTACAGTATAAAAAGCAGAAAAGTGGGCCTTATTGAAGTAATGCATAAAAGGTGGAATGTGGAGACTGACTAGCAATTATGAAATATATCCATGTGTAATAGCAAACATGCTGTGCAGAGGCTCTGTTTTCTATGTCCTAGATCCTAGAAACTAAGCTATAGTGTGATAGGTTGACCCTGGGTGGACACCAGGTGCCCACCAAAGCTGCCGTATTGATTGTCAGTTGGACAGGGAAGAGAAAATATAAGGAAAGGCTCCTGAGTCGAGATAAGGGCAGGGAGAGATCACTCACCAGTTAAATAATAGGCAAAGCAGACTCGGGGATAGTAATTGAATTTATTCCAAATCAAATCAGAATAGGCTAATGAGAAGTAAACCCAAATCTTAAGAACACCTTCCACCCACTCTTTCTTTGCTGGACTTAACTTCATCCCTTATTCTCTACCTTCTCCCCTCCAGCAGCACAGGGAGACAGGGAATGAGGGCTATGATCAATTCATCACATGTTGTGTCTGCTGCTGCTTCCTTCTCACAAGCAGGANCTTGGGGATTGTAATTGAATTTATTCCAAATCAAATCAGAATAGGCTAATGAGAAGTAAACCCAAATCTTAAGAACACCTTCCACCCACTCCTTTTTTCCTGGACTTAACTTCATCCCTTATTCTCTACCTCCTCCCCTCCAGCAGCACAGGGAGACAGGGAATGGGGGCTATGATCAATTCATCACAGCAGTCTGCTGCTGCTTCCTTCTCACAAGCAGGACTCCTCACACTCTTCCCACACCCCAGCATGGGGTCCCTCCCACAAGAGACAAATTTCTCCTACGTTAGGTCCTTCCTATAGGCTGCAGTCATTCCCCAACTGCTCTAGCTCATGGACTACTGGGAGCCAGGCTGCTTCACAATGGTCTTCACCACAGGCTTCAGGGGAACATTTGGTCCAGTGTCTGAAGCACCCATGCTCCCCTGATTTTTTCACTGACGTTGGTGTCTGCAGGGCTGCTTTTCACATATTCTGACTCCTCTCTCTGGCTGCAGTTGCTGTTGTGCAGGTCTTTTTTTTTTGCCTCCCACTTCTTCTTAAATACATCATCCCAGAGGGGCTACCAGTGTTACTGATGGGTTTGTCCTTGGCCAGCAGCAGGTCTCTCTTGGAGCTGTCCGGCATTGGCTCTGCTGGACATGGAAGCTTCTGGCAGCTTCTCAGCGAAGCCACCTCTGTAGTTCCCCTGATACAAAAGCCTTGTCAGACAAAATCAACACACCCAATACCCAAGACATTGTTTTTCACTATTAGAAGAAATATTCTGGAGTCTGAGAAGTTGCATACAAATACAACTACATTTTTGGTTTCTTCCTGTGTATAGACTAATTTCATAAAACATGACCTAGACATTTTGATGGGGACAACTGAACTGTGCGGTTCATCAACTCTAAGTAAGGAATATTCTAGGTTGCACAAGCAAATTACCCTCTTGTGTCAGTATTCAGTTCATATTATTTAAGAAATTAATGTAGGTAATTAATGCATTTGTATAAGCAAAACAACCTTTTGACAATGGAGAGTTTCTTCAAAGAAAAAGTCACATTTATTAACAAAAATTGCTGACATTCTTAAATACACAAGACACTTGCAGTGTTGACAGTTTAAGTAACAGAACAAACATGAAAATGCTGTTAGATAATTAGTTCTGTTAGTTTGTTAAGCTCAGGTCTTGTTGATAATGATGAAATACTATTTAACAGTGTCTTGGACGAGTATCTATTCTTACCAGCTTTGTGAAAGATAAACAAGAACTCATTCATTACTATTATCATTTTAATACAGAAGCAGACGTTATGGTTGGTCGCACAACACAATGATGAGAAACACTGGCTTGATAAAAATAAAGAGATTGCAAAGACTGCCATTAGCTAAATTTTTCTGACTAAACCTTTTCAGTCATCATGGTTTGACTACTATTTTTCATCTCACTTTCGAATGAGAGAGATACAAGTTCCAAGACCTGGAATCTGGGACCATATTCAAATACAGATATTTGCTATAGGACTCCTGCAACCCTGTTAAGAGCTATTATTCCTCAATGAAGACAAATACATCCCATAAAAATAGTACTCAGTTTCTTTCAATGTCTTTAGTAGCAGACTATAGGGGAAACACCATTAATCTACATGAATACCTTTGACTTTGACAAATACAAAAAAGTTAGATATAAAACCCAAATAAGGCCATTACTGGTTAAAATAAATGATAGTGTAATAATACAGGAGCCCTGTGGCAGCACATCACTACTTGCTATAACAGAAGCAATAAAACTTAGTGACCCAAGATCTTTATTTTCTTTTTTTTTCTTTTTTCTTTTGGAACCCTACAGTCACTGTTATGTTTGGGACTGCTCCCGGCCCTGGGTGTTTGAGATGGAAATCCTGTCAGATGATAGTAGAGTCTGCATAAATTCTGAACACAATGGAACTTAATTCTGAACTTAATTCAGTTCTCTCTCAGGAAGTAACTGGTTTTTTTAAGAAAACATTTGCCAGCTAACAGATGTTAGCACAGTAACAGCCAAGGATTGAATTTGCATAGGTATATCTGCTAATTTTACTTCATCTTTGGGGAACTTGGGATGGTTGGAAGCTATGACCCTGGACAGTATTGTAGAACTGCCAACAATATTTGGAGTACCTGGTCATGCTTAACCAAAAAGTTAAAAAAAACATGATCCCTTCCAAACTTACCCATTCTGTAATCCTGTGGTTCTAATTCTATAATAAACCCCAGTTTTGCATCTGCACATCTATAAATATGATACTAAGAATTTAACATTTTAAATCATCTACAAATGCATTTGTTCTATAATGCCTCATTAAGCTCTTATATGTGCATTGAATGCTATTGGAAATAAATTGCATCTACTGTGAGGCAGGCAGATACTATGTTTTATTTTGTACATTTTATTTTGACAGCTAGCATACAAAATAGATATTTCCTGTGTTTTGATCAAAGTATATCCACTTAAGGAGAGAAGGGAAAATATCTGAAGGGTTGAACAGGAACAAACTAATGCAATCAATATTTTTGATTGATGAATAATATGAAAGCAATGGCAGAAAAATTTTTAAGGAACTAATATAGAGCCATGTTTGGAGCCACAGAACCAGGAAAAAAAGGTGAAGTAGTCACATATATAGCTATAATATGTATCCAAAATATCAGTTTTCCATTTTATGAAAATTGAATGTTGCATTCTCTCATTCCAAAAACTGGACAAAAGAAGTGTGAAGAAATGATGAAGGGAGCACATCAAGCTCTATATTGAGTATTTTGACTCCTTCAGAATAAGGTATTTCAAGTTCCCCCCACCCCTTCCTCTTTTTAAAGTGATTTCAGCCATTAAAGCATTTCTGGTCAGCCATTCTCTGAAACTTTCAGTACGCTGTCTTTTTATTGTGATAGGGATTTAAGCACTGCTGGCTTTCAATGCCACTCTTTCTACCTTCAAGGTATGAGAGATACTGCTTTGACCATTGTGGGCTGTGGTGGATTGACCTTGGCCAGGTGCCCACCCAGCCCCTCCAGCACTCCCTTTCCGGCCGAACAGAGGAGAGTGTAAGATGAAAACAACCTATGGGTTGGGATAAGGCAGTTTATTAAAACAAAAGCAAAGCAAAAACTTGCACATACGAAAGTGAAAGATAACACAGTTATTCTCTACTTCCCATCAGCAGCAATGTGTAATGGTTCAGCACGTGTAATGGTTCCTCAGCAGGCAGCCATTGGAGACAAGGAATGCCTTCCTTTCCTGCTCCTTTCCTTAGCTTCTATATCTGAGCTATCATGTGGTATGGAATATCCATACCACATATGTGGTCAGTTTGGGTCAGCTGGCCCACTTATGTCCCCTCCCAGGATCTTGCCCTCGACTGAGGAAGGAATGCTACAGTGTTGGTGCTGTGCCTGCCCTGCTCAGCAGTAGCCAAAACACCGGTGTGTTATCAACACCCTTCTAGCTACCAATGCAAAGGGCTGTGAGGGCTACTGTGGGGAAATGAACTCCAGCTCAGTCAGACCCAATACATGGGCACAAAGGAATTTTCAGAAAGTCATATTATTGGCACACACTGTTGTCCAGAGACACTCGCCACACTATGTACATATGCTAATGAGTAATTAACATATGTTAACACTATCTAAGGACTCATCAATGTTAATCTCAAATGTGGCTGCTTGTCAACTCCAGTTGGGAAGCATCGTGCCACAGCAGCAACCTCAGGGATAGGCAATAGCACTAGGGATGAGACAAGGCAGGGATTTGTTTAAAAAACCCAAAGCTGTATCTCTCACCTCCTTATAGTAAGAATTTAAGATCTTAGCTAAAGGCCATGTTTCTGGTCTGAACTTTAGCCAGATATGTATGCAGACACAAGCAGTCCAATAATGCCCTTATCAGTAAAGTGGATGTGCAATAATAATATCAAAATGTAATTACAGAAAATGTACAACCCACACCACAAGCATAAAAAATTCACTGAACTTGCACCAATTCTCTACATCTGGCATTTAATTTAGAGAGGAAACATGACTTCTCTCATACTTGCTTTAACTTTTCCTCTTTGACGCAAGCCAGGCAGAAGTGAAATAGATAAATTTTCCCTGTTCTCTCAAATACAAACAGCAGCAATTCTGTTACGGATCAAACAACTCCCAGTGCATTCACCTGACACCTCTGACTCCAGGTACGGTTGCGTACAGGATATTCTTGCGCTAGTGCTTCCAGCAGTTGGAAAACTCTCTGTAAGGATTTCTCATTAGTCTGATAATTAAAATTAACTTTAGTTTCATTCAGGTAAGGTCTTAAGAACCCTCAAATTAGTTTTTGAAAATTTTGATACATAAAAAAAGACACTCCTTTCAATTACACAAGTAAGTGGGTAGGAAAAGCTGTAAGTGGACAAAAGAAGTGTAAAAACAAAGAAACAAAAGAAGACAGTCCTGCAAAAAAAAAAAATCATCACAAATAATCACACAGCTCAGATCATGCTGAAAAAGGACAGGAAAAGAGTATAGAAGGATGAAAAACAAGCAGAAAGTATTATTTACAGTTTATATTTACACACTTGTGCTCCTTACCTATTTTCCTATAGTATCTCATATCTCATATAATATCTTCCATCTAAACCATCATGGGATGCAATAGCCAGCCATTTTTTGATGTTGTGATAATTGTGTATTTCCACCTTTGATTAACAGCAATCAGTTATGCTGATTAGGTTCTTGTTGTTGAATATCTGAGTTTTGTATGAAACTACTGATGCTGTACTGGCTAAAGACACATTTTATACTATCTCTAATGAGGATCTTGCTCAAACTAAAAAGATTCAAACAAGAATGGCAAGAACTGTGGCTATTGTGTGCAAGTGTCACCATGTACTCGGGGTAAATATTCCCTCAGGCCAGTCCTCTGCATAGCATTAAGGTACTATTAATTGACAAGAAATGCACCTTGATATGTCTGCCAGAAAATGGGAAAAACAAAGACTGCAAAACAAATTTGGGATAGTAAAATCTGAAAGTATGAAATCCATCTTCTCTAATGCATAAATTTTTTAAGCACAGCATGCCTGCTGTCTGCCCAGGGAACTTGGGGCATAGTTTGAAAGCAAAATGAAAAAAGAAATCATCCTTTGCTCTGAAAAAAACGCTAACAAACTTCTTTTCCACTGGAACTTACTTGTCTAATTCAATATTCCAGAGTTTAGGCTTCTACTCTTCTACACTGACTTAGCAATACTTTTATAAGACATTTCTGACAGCCATGGAACTGCTCTGAACACTGGAATGTGTCAATCCCTTCTGTCCATGATTCAGTATGCCAGGGCTAAAAAACCCATGAACTATGGATGCAATACCTACTGGCTTCATCAAATATTTATATATAGCTATCCAAAAAGAAAACAGTATTGGCGACAGAAGAGAAATAAGGGTAAAACCCCTAATATGTAGAATGATATCTAACGTATATTCATGGTTCTTAGGCAGCAAAGGTGACTGTGTCTTCCCTGGACACTTAGACATAATGGCTTGGCCATGTTTGTGGCTATTTAATGTATGCCATTAAAAATATTTTGAGTATCCTTGGTAACATTTGAAAAGTCTTTTAAAATATTTCCCCATTTTGTCAATCTGGATCATTCATATTATAGCTGTTTTTCATATCATAGACAGAATATTAGTCTCAAGATAATAAATGCTAATATACATTTCTATTTCTGTGTATTACTATTTCTGCTCTAATTTCTCTGATGGTCCTTTTTGCCAGCTATTTGACACTACTTCCACGTGCATGGAACACTTTTTTCTTGGCTGCTCTCCATTTCATCTGTGCTTCTAAAGCTGAGAGCTAATCGTACTGATTTTTCTTTTTCTTTTTTTTTTTTTTCTCTCTAAGAAATTTGCCCTATGGGCCTTAAAGAAGCACCTGATAAAAAAGACAAAATACCTGTGAAATCAAGTGTCTTCAACAACTGCCAATGACAAACACTTATCCCGGACAACCTCCTCTTGCTATTTTGCTCGTATCTTCTACACTTTCTGACTAGATTGTTCTTAAATGATACACATATTCCGAAACCAACTACCTTTTGTTGTTATTCACAAGTCCCTCACTATCTACTTCTGTCTTACTGGCCCATATATTTAATCACCACATTCCTATCTCCTCCTATTCCACGTGCTTAGCTCATTCTGTGTCCCAACCCCACAAACTTTCTCTCCTATTTCTATTAATCCATTGAGTTTCTTTTATTTCTAGCAAGCTGGTCCACTTGATGTCTAGTGTGTATGCAAAACACTCATGCCCTTGTCCTCTCCAGACCAGTTGTTTTGCATCACTGTTGTCGCTCTTTATTTTCTGGTGGCAGTGACAGTACTCTCAGGTGAGGAATTCACCAGAAATATAGACAATCCAGCCTGTTCTATCTTTAAATAAAGGTTTGGCACCCTCAGTCATCATCTGAAAAAACTTCAGGGTTTTCCACTGAATCATCCCCAAGACTATATAATTTTCGGCCCTTAATCCCATTCCTGACCGTAAATGATGTTCATGGCCAGACAGTTCCAAATTTTTTCGAGATTTTAAATACTGCATACTAATAAATGCAGTTTTTGCAATAAGTGATGACAATTTTTATTTATCTTTATAGTCGATGAAATTTCATCCATAATAACACATATTTCAGGTAAATAAAATTTCTCCTGTCATTCATCTGAGAATGTTGTTTTACTTTAAAAAGTACCATTTTACAGGAGGGATATTTTCCAAACTGGACAGGGAACCTTTAAAAAATTAGTAAAAAAATGTGAAAATCTGCTTTGAGGCTGGTTCAAGCAAGCCATGTGAATACAATGCTATATTTGACTTTTCAGCCACTGACAGGGTAATCAACTAGATGAAGGATCTCAGTGAATTATAGCACTCACTGAATTTTGTTCCCAAAAGTCAGAAAGATCAAACGATGTTTGGAGCCACTGAGATTGAGAGATTCCATTAGATGCTACCTCTCCCTCCCCTCTTTCTAATAAGATGGAAGCTTTTTAGAAAATATGTGACAAATGACTACTCACAGCAGAAATAAATCACACACAAGAGAGTACAGCATTATTAATAGTGCAATAATAGTAATAACTTACTGTGATAGCAAAAAAGTACTATTAGGAGGGACACAGTAGCTAATAGCATTTCCTCTAACAGGGGCTAAGGGACAAACCTTCCTTTGGTACCTTATAAATAAATGGAAGATTAAAGGAGCCGGTGGGAACCAGTCAAGCACACCTCAAAAATAGCCTGACTTTTCCAGAAAGCTACTGAATGGGCACTGCCTGTAAAGTGATCTCCATCTCCCCTATGCGACAATATTATAATAGTTCTTTAGTTAATTTAAATTAGAGTGAGAGGACACTTAGTTGCAATAAAAGACACGAGGGTGGGATAATGTATGATAATGCTGGGAGGGCTGTGACATGGTTTTCAATTATTAGGCTTGTTTTCTCCTTAGCAAAGTGCTTTGTAAAAAAACCCCTGAAATTTAGCACATGGATTTGTATCCAAGCAGCATTTATCACCACTGTCTAGAAAATTAAAGGAATTACTCACAAATGGTCAGTCAGATAGTTCTTACTGGTCTTCTTATTTAGTCATATACATATTTTGGGAAGAAAACATTTATATTATCTTATGTGTGTTTTTAAACATATTTGTGTGTGTCTGTGTTTGTATTTTCCTTAGTAGTAAAAGTTCACCAAAAGTAACTTAGATTCCATTAAGGGTGCAGTTGAGAAGAGGTGAAGTATATATACCAGAGTTTTAAAGGTTTGAGCCGAAAATATCCTAGGTATTCACCAGTTCAAGAAAATTCTCTGGTTTCCAAGTGAGTGTTGTCTCCATTAATTTATTTTCAATATTATTGTCTTGGTTTTTTTAACCAATTGCTTTTTATAGAAGAGCAGATTTTTTATTCCAATTAATAACATATTGAATGAAATTAAAAGGTGATTATTTAAGTTAATAGATGGAAATATTAATTATTTTCATGATTATTGATTGATTTTTGGAAACAAAAATTGTAAAAAACCCTACAGCAATAGGAAAAAAAAAGTCAGTATACTCCACAGTTACATATTCCATCACGGTCATGGATACAGTGATGTCATATATAATAACTGTTTTTGGAAATGTGTATAATTAATATACATTAATAAAGCACTGTTGGCAATGACATTCAATTTATTAATGAAGTCAGAATACAGGTACTGAAATAAAGAATCACCATGGAAATTTCTACACTATAAAGTTTCTGCTCTTACACTATGTCCAGAACACAGGAATATTTCTGGAGCTTAGTAAAGCTAACCAAAAAGATGCCAATAGATATTTTAAGAAATCATAGAATATGCTGAGTTGTAAGGGACCCATCAGGATCATTGAGTCCAACTACACAAGACAGTCCCAAAGATCACACCATGTGCCTGAGAGGGTTGTCCAAACACTTTGTGAACTCAGAGAGGCTTGGTGCTGTGACCACCTCCCTGGGGAGCCTGTTCCAGTGTCCAACCACCCTCTGGGTCAAAACCCTTTTCCTGATATCTAATGTAAACCTCTTCTGACTCAGCTTGGGGCCGTTTCCTTGAGTCCTGTCACTGATCGCAAGACTGAAGACATCAGTACCTGACCCTCCACTTCCTCTCATTAGGATGTTGAAGACCACAGTGAGGTCTCCCCTCAGTCTCCTCTTCTCCAGGCTGAACAAATCAAGTGACTTCAGCCAATCCTCATAAGTGAGTTTATCATTTGTGAGAACAATGAGTTTATAAACTGCCTAAAAGAACAGGGAGAATTAAATAGATATTAGGCAAATCTTCAAAGACGTGGTGAAAAGCATGCTGAAGCAGCTTTCTCAGCTCAAGAGTAGTGATTGGCAGTCAAGCTATACTCAACTTGGTGCCAGTATAATGAAGACTCAAGACTGAGAGAAAAATAAAACTTCCATTGCAATTTTTTCATGTGCAACATACAAGGGACAACTGTTCAGACACTAAAATGACTTTTAGAACAAACCTATGTGCAAGCTGAAGCAGACGAACCAGAGTTCCTGACAACAAATGAAGCCCACAAAAGGACGAAACCGGCCCCCTTTATGCTTCTGCAATGCTCCGTGTGCGTATGTGCAAGCACAGGTTTGCAGTTTCCTACATATTCATGAACAAGGCTCTTTTTTTTGTGCAAATTTCAGCTGTTGCATTTTGATTACTTTCTCCTATGTTTGTGCAGTACACAGCCGTAACATAGAGGGTATTTCAAACCTCCTCCTCAGTCGATGATTCTACATTCATAAGCTTTGGACAAAAGGATTTATTTGTGCTTAGCATTATTGCAGCCTAGATGGTTCTCTGTGCGAAACGTGGCCTTTTGGATTGCCCTTTGTGAAGTGTTTAACACTCTTACACAGTCTGTATAGATAATTAGGTGCCAAGTTTCAGCCTTTTTAATTACCTCATGCAAATATGCTTGCTAGGGGACAGATGAAATTTAAGTGCTAAAACAGACACTTGTTGTAAATGTTATCTATATACTACATGAAGAACATTGCTAAATCTATTAGCATTTTGTATTTAAGAGATTTTGGGTTTAGATGTTGATTTCTTTTTTTTAAATTGGGCACTTTAAATTGTTTTAGTTTTCAAATCTGAGACATTTTAGTCCTCCTGTATGTTGAGGTAGGAGGTTAAACATTATTATGACTCTTGGAGAGAAAAGGACATGCTGCTGGGACATCTTAAGTTATCCAGAATTGCCATATGAGATTAATTATTGCTGCTGCTTACCGTGGAATTCAAAGGTTAGAATGTACAGCTGAAACAATATGTGAGTCCTAATGTGGTTAATAATGTATGAATTATTTAACCTGCTTCTTCTCCACTATTACGCAGCAAAAACCTTGTTAGTAATTTTAAACTTCAGGAATATTAATCCAACAATGCATGCTTACAGGAGAGCATATGTATGGAAAAGAGGCAATTAGAGCATGGTTAAGTAAATAACAAATCTCTTGGGCTCATGCATGGATGTAAAGCCACCTGAAGGCTAAATGGCAGCTGTTTTCAAAATATTTTAAGACAAGCTCTACTTTGACTATGACATGGCTACTATGAAGGGAGAAGGCAAATTAGGCACTTCGACTGCAAGGCACAGTTCATGCTATCTCAGGATCATCAGAGGGAACATATGCTATCTGCTAATACATTAGGCAAACACAATACAATTCTCAGTGATCTCATTTAAAAGTTTTGCAACATTTGAAATAAACCAATGATTTTGGATATCTAGTGATCAGTTGACAACTCATGCTGATCCCTCTGGGATCTGCAAATATGAGCCACTTCCATAGATACCACAGAGATGATGGCTTTCCTTTTGAGCTGTACATCTTTTGTGTTCACTGGACAAACTTTTGGTGACTGTGTTTCTAACTGCATATGTTTCATTCTGTACAAAGTCATAAGGCAAATTACTCCTTAGGCAACAGTGAATGAATTAGTGATGTGCTCATTCCTCTCAATTTAGTATTTATAAATTTGTTCATTATTATGCTACACAGTTTCATCTATGAAGCTTCCTGCTCTGTCTAAGGAGTCACTGATTCCTCAATCTATGTCTGATAAAATTAATAAAGGTAACTTTATTCCTTCAATATTCCTTCAATATTCCTTTAGTTTTTTTGTCTATTGTTTTTCTCATAAAAATTAGCTTTTACAGCAAAGTGGAATGGCTCAGGCATTCTTTGTCAGTTCAAAATAACCTTTTGCAGGTTTTTATATTATGCCTGAATTTTCAAAACAGCAGTAAAAAAAAGCGTAACACTTTATAAGGTACGACAGAAATTTAGATTAAAGAAGCCTATATGTAACCCCTTCTCTCTGCTTCCCACATTCAGTTATACTGTGGAGAATTTCATTGTTATGTGAGTTTTGTGGAACTCACTCTGACTTATCAATGCTGGAGCGGTCTGAGAGGAGTCTTGGCAGAAAGAAAATTTAATAAGCACTTTATAAATCACTTAAAGAGAGCTTTATTAGTTTCCATGAGTAAAAGAGTCCTTAGATTAAGTACCATGATCACAAACAGAGTAAAAGTTCTGTAGATGAGTTAAACATGCAACTCCTTTTTAAGTAGGGTTTAAGTGAATCAAATTACTAACACGGAACTTATTCCAGGTCAAGAATTTGGCAGGAGGCAAATTGAGAGTTGGAATGGAAAAAAGTGGGAATGGAACTACGATTACAACATATTACAGTATAACCTTGGCACTGGTAATAGCAGGAAGTAATGAAACCTTTTTAGTGGTAAGAAATGCCACTTCCCCTAAAATTAGAGCTATGTCATTACTGAAAAAAAAAATCCAAGGGAGGATACATAAAAGAGATTGATGTTCCTTTTTTAAAGAAAGTTTTTTATTTTCAGATTTTAGGGGCACATGCCTAAAAGAGTATGAGAAAGAAGTGAAGACACATTGAGAAAACATAAAACAAAATAATAGGAAATTTACATCATGGGTAATTAGTTTTTTTAAAGTATCACAAAAGTGTAACAGAAGAAAAAGATCCTAACAAACAACTATTAAGTGTGGGATACTAAAAGCTCTGAGCTAGTGTTTATGTGAAATGTTAAATCTATTTATTGCAGTTCCACAAGTACTTATAGTGCTCAACCCAAAGTGACTTTTGAATTCTATTACAACCTTATGATTTAAAATAATATTTAGAATAATTTATAATATATGATTTATAATTCTATGAAAAATCCATGATGCATAAACTTAATCCACTATTTAGATAATCTACCAGCAATCTGGAATTGCAGGCTTCTCTTCTCTATACCTCTCAGGAGGTACAGACCTGAAGTGATGTGTACAGCTGTGTATGAAGTCTCATGACAGCTGTCTTACGAGGCACATACATAAGGGGCCTCTTCCCACACAAGGGAAAAAGAGGATATTTTTTGCAATTGAACTTTAAGGGTTAATTGACTAATACATGTCATATTAACACCAAAAATCACTACACAGGACTGACAGAGAAATGAAAGATTGCAGTCAGATGTAGTGCCTGAAGCAGACACTGAACTTTCTGCTTCAGATAACCCTAGCATCTGTGTATCTACCACTGAGAAAATGAGTGTATCAGTCTTGGGGAAAAAAAAAAAAATCTGAGAAATTCTCATGTCACCATTCTGTAATGCTTGAGCTTAATATTTTTCTCAATCAAAGAAACAGATTCCAGACCTTAGAAAAGATGGAGAATACCACATTTCATTAAATTTTCTCTGATGAAGAAAAAAAAACAAATCAAAGGCAAATAAAGAAGGAATAGTTTAGTGTGGGGGGTTCTGAATACACAACTTGGAAATACTTGAAATTGTTTATATTTCAACATCTTGTCTACAAAACAAAAGAAAATATATTTCAGAAAAAGAAGCATGTCATGGATTTGTGGCTCCTTCTGTTCTCAAAAATCTAAGAAAAACCTTCTGCCTCAAACTCTCTACTCAGGTGGAAACTCACAGTATTAGACAAAATTTGGCTGGAGATTTCACAGCCCATCCCCTCATATTTTCTCACCAAGTCAAGTTTAACTTGACTTTAGCTTTTTTTTCTGATACTTCTGGCCAGCATTAGTAGACTTGACCAGACAGCTTCCATACATAGAAAGTATTGTTTAATGTAAAAGGCGGAATTACCATGAAGTGAAAGAAAGAACATTTTAAAAGGAATGAAGAGTCCATGTGTGCCTAATTTTCTCAGTGCCTCAATTCTGAATTCTTAGGAGTCTCCTCTTATGCTCCTAAAAAGGTGCCTCAGACAGCTTGTTTTGCTAAAAGGGAAACTTGGACTACTGCCTTTTGCAGTTTCCAGAGAGTGGATTTTAAACATTGTTTATGGTCTTTATTATGGATTGTGTGGTTTACATTGGCCAAACGAATCCTATAACTTGGGTAGCAGTCTGAAAAGGATGCCTTCACACCTAACCTGGACTATGAGATTTTTCAGCTGTATCCGTTTTATTACTTTTCTGGCATATTTCTTAGATTGCATGTAATTAATGCAATCCCATGCAAATTAACAGCACTTTATGGATAGTTAGGTGGGCAGTTCCATAAGGACACACTTTGCGTTTCAGGGGCTTAAAATCAGAGACAGTCAAGGACTAATGCCCATGTACAAAGAGTAGCATTTCCAAAAGTTTCAAGAGACATAAATCCACCCATGCAGATAAATGGCACAGTGTCTCCAGCATATGCAACACCCAAAATAATGAGAATGAGGTGTCTGAATACATTATACACATCCATAAATTAAGGAAATCCTGTGACTCACTGATGATGAAACATTAAAACTCCTGTTGTGGTTTTAATCCCAGCTGTCAACTAAGCATCCCACAGCCACTTGCTCACTCCTCCACTGGGAGTGGGGAGACGATCAGAAGGGTAAAAGTGAAGAAAGCCAGTGTAATAGGTAAACAAAAGCCATGTGCACACGAAAAAGATCTCAAGGAATTCATTCACCACTTCCCACAGGCAAGCAAGTGTTCATCCATCCCCAGGAAAGCCACATTTCCATCACACATAACAGTGACTTGGGAAACAAAATCCATCACTCCAGTTGTGCCCCCCATTCCTTTTTCTTCCCCTTGTTTTATATGCCTAGCATGACACCCACATGGTATAGGATTGTCCCTTTGGGCAGTTGGGGTCAGCTGTCCTGCCTGTGTCCCGTCCTAACTCTTTGTACATCTCCAGCTTGTTTGTTGGTGGGATGGGCTGAGGAGAAGAAAAGCCCTCAGCAGTAACTAAAAATCCCCGTGTTATCAACCATGTGTTCAGTACAAAACCAAAATGCAGCCCCATACTAGCTACTGTGATGGAAATTAACTCTATTGCAGCAAAAACAGTACAACTCCCCAACCCAATCCAAGACTGCTTAGGTGGAAAGCCTAGCTCTTCAAAAGGTAAATGCTCGGCTCTTACCCCAGGTGCTCTGAATTACCATGTGTTCCATTCACTGTGTTAGATGCACAGTATTAATCCACACAAAGCTATTGTAGTGCCTAATGGAGTTGTGAATTATTATTTTCTGATCGATGGAGAGATTGCATGGGATTTTTCCCTAATGAGGTACTTTAAATAAAGAGAATTTCTGCATATAGCATTGAACAAAGCCACACAAAACTGTGCTTCCCATAAATCTCAGCAGAGTTTGGATAGAGAAAAAAAAATTAAGGAAATCACTAAGCAAGAAAGACTTATTTTCATCGATTCACTAAATAATTTGTTTGTAGGACTTGTCTAATTCATAGATAGTGCAAACTCCAACTCAGTGCAAAACTAAACAGAAAAATCTGGCAGATTAAAAGAATCTGAGTTGATTCCTCCCATATTTTAGACATTCTTCAAACTGTATAGCCGTTACATTTCATTGGACAAGTGAGCAGTTCAGTTTTATACATCTGAGTCCATATTCCACTTAAATGCAAAGCAATATGTTTATTAAAAGATAAATTTGTCAAAAAGCTTCATTTTGATTAACTTAGTTAACATAGTATCTCTTTGTAAATATGACTATTTATTTTAATGGCGGGGATTTATTTTCTCAAACAAAGTAAAATGAAAACTCAGGATGTATAATAAATATACAAAACTGAGGTTTTAATGTTCATGCAAACCTCATACACATATACTGGATATCTGCTAAAACTCCCTAAAACATAAGAACCTATTTAAAAATATTTCCTTTAAAGCAATTGCCTACATTTAATATTTAAGCCTTAGGGGGAAATTAAAGCAACAACACTTTTACTGCATAACATTCTCATAAAACATGGATGAGTGCTTCACTTCTGACAAAACAACATGCATCAGGAATTTATTGTATTAAGTTACTAGCAGATCAGGGCACAAAGAAAATCATGTTTAGAATGATGAGGAAGATTATTTGTTGATTAAAAAATAAAAATAAAATCCCAAGCAAATCAACAACCGATTTTAAAATGAGTATTAGTGTTGCCCTATATAGCCTTCAGATGTTATTGTCTAATTCATAGATAGTCTAGCCCTATTTTTCACGTCTATGCATTTCCAAATCAGATAGAGAAAGTACTTCCAAGCAAGCAAAAAGGGAGGAATCAGATCAAAGACAATAAAGCATGAGAGATAAAGGCAGAGTTAGTTCATAATAAGAAAACGCAGGAAAACAATCCACTTTTCATCAGGTCACATGGTCCATGGACTGCAAGGGCAGATGATGTTCAGATACTAGAATGGAATTAAAATACTGTAGGAGGCTTGAAATGGAATTAAAATACTGTAGGAGGCTTGAAATGCTAATTCTTGCTAAAATTGTATATTTGAATAAGCCAGTCAGCTTAATCATTGAAATCAAGTTGAAACACAGGTTAGCTTTGCTAATTTTTACTTTAAAAATATCAAATTTAAAAAAAAAAAGTAATGCCTTCAAGATTTTTAATTGTGAAGTCATCACAGAAAAGTAACAGAGCACCAAAGTGGTCAAGTGACACCAGTCTGGATATACAAATTACATGTAAAGTGGTAACTCCCACATATAAGAAACTACAGAGGAATTTTGGACATTACCTTCTTAGGCCCTAGGGTCCTTTTGATCTGTGTTTTGTTTCTGATCACAAACTGTGCTTTTGTGAATATTTGTTAATGGTATTGAATAAGTATACATCAAAATGTGGCTAACCAAGAGTTTAGAGACACCTGTAATTTCACAGATTGCTTCAGAAAGTTCAGGCTTCTCATAAAGGAGTATAACAAACCATAATAAACTCAAACCAAACCATAAAAAACAATAGTCTAGAACCATAAAATACAAGATCAAACACCACCAAAGGGAGAATTAAATGAAGAATTATTTTTGTGCAGAAATGAAGGCAGTGAACCTAATGGCAAGGTATGAAATACATTAAAAAGATATGAAAAAGAGGCAAAACAGAGCTCCATGGATATTTAAAACTGATCTGAGAATGGAAATGGCAAACTGCAGGCAGAAAAAAGAGCTAGCCCTTTTACGGATTCACAATGTTCTCTGCATTCCTGCTTGCAATTATACTCTAGGGTGGCAATCAGTCATCAGGAACATCCAAAAAGAGTAATACTCACTGTAATGGAAGTTATTTCATTTATACTGTGTGATGAACCTTTTCCATGATTTAGAATTAATTTCTTCTACATCAAAAGTACTCAAATTATACCAAACTAGTGTTTAAGCACAGTGAGACTCATAAACCTTAAGAATGACATTTCAATACAGTTAAATAAAAGTCAGAGGAAGCTTAAGCTCATTTTAAATATAAGGTATAGTAACATTTATTTCAAACACTGGGCTGAATATATTGAAAAGTAATGTTCAGCAAACAGAAGTCTATGGAGAGGCCATTATTCTGTCTTGCTTCATATGAGAGGCTAATCTAACTTATTAGACTGCTTTTCAAAAAACACTGCTCATTTATTCTTCTTTTTTTATCTCCTTAGGTCTTACCTTCCAGACTCAAATGTAAACCACGTTGAGTCACGTCCATATCTTCTCAAAGAGCTCAGAGGCCACATGACCAGCTTGACCTTGGCATTGTGGATGTCCCAGAGATATATGTTTTCATGTGTGATCTGCATTGTACATTCCCCATAGATATCTAAATTTGGTGTAGGCATAAGATATACATTGAATCGTTCTGGAAAAAAACACAAGGTAAGACACCACAAGTTAAAGCAAGATTTTATACTTGGGAAAAATTGAAATAAAATCTTTAGCTTTGATGGTTCAGAAATCAAGGCCAAATTTCTAGCTTTTTACAGAGGTGAGGACCCACTGATGTTGAAAAAGTCTTGCTAGGGTAAATGAGAGGAGTAAGAGGAGAATCATCTTCATTTCCTTTTCATTATAAATGATGGAGCATCTTTCACAAATGATCTGCATAGTCCTCTTGGACATATGTTCCCAGCAACCTAACTGAAGTCCTCTTTTATCTTCACATTAATGTCCATGACCCTTTACAAATCAAAATTCACAATGACATGAACTCTGACAGAGACTCCTCTCTCAAAGAACATAACTATAGGTGTCTTGGCAAAATATATATGTGCAACCATTGCCTTTTAGAAAGACTGTCCTTGAAACTGCAAACCCAGGTTTACTTATTGAAGCTGGTTAATAATTACATTCCTTGCATTCGGTTTCTCTTTATTTGCCAAAGACATTATTATTTGTCAAATTAACCACAATTTTAAACATCTATTGCTTTCTTGAAAAATCTGATTCAACACAACATATTACTATAGTCATGACATCAATCACTATCAGCTACACTTCCCTTGCAAAGTGCACTTATTGTAGTAGGAGGTCAAGGGCATTAATAATTTTCTGAAGTGCCTGAATTGCATATGATTAAATAAGCAATGCAATAAAAAATCCTTAAAAAAGGAAAAAAAGAAGAAAAAACCCCAAAAGATATAAAACACAATTAACTCACATGGAAGGAAGAAAACCACATTATTAGCAAGACAATTTTAAATAAAAATACAATTTACTTTTTCTGTGAGTTGCTTTTACAAAGAGTGAAAAAACCTGTCAAATTTCCAGTGCTACAGTCGGAAGAGCTGGCCTATATTTTAACTCTAAATGCACTGCAATATTAGGGCTTAATAGCATAATATGGGAGAGTGCAGCTGATTCACAACTTTTATCTCACAGTTTCCTTTCATCTTTGAAAAGGGTAGAAATGCAAAATGTCAATGTTACTGCCTAAAGGTTGTTGACAAAAAAGTAAGAACAATTTAAAGTACGAGCATGAGCAATGCACATTTAATTAACAATACTGAGAAAATGCTCTTTAAAGGGGCAACTCATAGGAAAATTGTCTCCAGTTACTTGAAAAAGAAATTAGAGTTTGGTGTGGGACACTTTTCATCCACCATTTGAACTGAATTTTTTCACAGTGTCCTCATAAAAATCAGGAAGGAATTGAAATTAAAGTGAGAAAAATTTATTGCAATAGTCAAAATTAGATGCAGCTTCCCCTTGTGTTTGACATTCAATATCACAGACACTATGTCTCCATTTTTTAGACATTTGATATATATAGCTGTCTGACAAAAGAATTAAAATATTGCAAGTTAGTGAATTGATATAAAATATATTAGAAGCGTATGAATGTGCATGTGTGTGACTTAAGTAGCAAAAGTTTGGCTGAGGAAGTAGTGAAAGCAGGGAAATGCTGGGTGAGCAATAAAAATTGCTACCCTGCATAGCTATAAGTAAACTTGTCATCCCCAATGTTGTTCTGTTTCAGTCAATTTAATTTTGTCGTATTAATGACTCCCCAGTTGATCTGTTCAGTCACAACCTCTTTTCCCAGGCCCTAGTTCTCATTAGTCAGGCTAATGGGTGTGTTAGCCCTAAAAGTTTCATTTTATGACTAAGTTCCCAAATGTGAACGGCGAAACATTGTGTAAAAGTCTTCTGAAATACAGAACAACTAGATTAGCAGAAGCTGCTGAGATCACTGAAAAGAATTTCTCCCAGCCTTAAGACGAGTTCATGAGGCAGAGATCTAATGTAATGCCTACTAAAGTAAACAGAAAGACTCACACACGGGAATATGGGCCGATGACCACACTGGGAAGGGAATCGTAAAGAAAACATAACTTATACTTTGCAATGGAATTACATCTATATATATATACACATATGTCCTTTCAATATCCATATTATTGCTACTTCCCTGCTCTATTTGAAAGAAAGATGCAGGTGACTGACATGTAAGCTGCTTCTCTCTTACAATACATGAAATAACACAATGTATCTATGGGGGAATGGAGCTACTATATGAGAATGAAAATCTTTCCCTTTCCCTTTCCCTTTCCCTATCTTCTCTGACAGCAGATAAAATTAAAAGGTACAATTATTTTCTGAAGTAAACATTAAACTGTTGTGTTGAAGGCACAAAGAACATTTCAGCTCAGTTTAGATGTAACCAGGATACTCATGAAATGCTCAACTTTGAAGTGTTTCAGGATATTATTGCATGAAGGGTAGTCAGGACATATGGTATCCTCAAACTGTCAGGAGACATTTGCTGACTTTGCATGGGAGGTCAGTGTCTAAGGTGAGATGTCATGGATTAAAGGAAGTATGTCTGATTAAAGTGAGCATCAGCTGCAGGGCAAAATGTTGCACCCTTGGAACGTAATCAAATTGGCAAGAAAATCAACGGTACAAATATATGTGCTAGAGATGATTGAGGATGGATATATTTGCTTTTGGAACAAAAACTATACTTTTGAGTAGTCGGCAAATGAGGACATGGAAAAGTGTAGATACTATTAAATGATTTTATGAAGTAACATGCAGAGTACAATTTTTTAGTTTCATAAAATATTTGAACAGGTATCTATTAGCTAATGGTAATACAGTCACTTCAATTTTTAGTGGCACGTTTTGCCCTTAAACTTATCCAGGCAAGTACAAATATTCATAGACCAGCTTTGGGAATCCCGGCTGAATTCTGACACCAGATCTTCTAAATGACAATCCATAGCTCATTTAGCTTCTCTGTGGTTCAGACACCATCTGCATATGAGTAGGATGAGATAATAAAGAGTTCAGTGGGTAGCGAGACTAAGCCAAGAGAAGTTAATGAGGGACCCCGAAAGGAGGGAGATGGAAGAAACCAAGCAAGTAGATGCTATGTTGTTGGACAAGGTAAGACTGAGACTGAGCAGGTGCAATTCCTCAGCATTCAGCACCCCTATCCTCCTACCTCCTCTGAAGTTGGTGAGAATGAAGTTAAGGGACTGGGGGAGCCAGGATGAGAAAAAAAATGCTGATATATTGCAGCACTTGTTATTCCACTCAATGTAACTCTTTCCCATCTCCTTGAATAAGCAGAGCAATGCTTCATCATACACTTTGTGCATGAAAAGGTGTTTAGCATTCGGGCTTTGGCAACAATACGACATTTAATAATGTTTTCCAGGGCATAAGAGCATAAGAGTCTTTATTAAAATGAGCATATTGACTACGATGGAGAGTTGGCAGCAACTCTAAAATGCTCTCAACCTTCCTGCTGTACTGGGGAAGCAAAATCACTGAAACCCAGTGATTCGAGTTCTGCCATTTTATCACTGGATTCCTCTGTCTAAATCATTCCAGTTGGAAAACCAACCAGATGACACCTCAATCTTGAAATCCAGATGCTTGGTTTCATTTCGGTTTTAATGATGGATAAAAAATTATTTATGGAAGAAGACAGTCTCGTTTGTGGGGCCTATATAAGTAAGAAGAGGCTTGAAAAGCAAATACTCAGTTTATATATGAAATAAACTCCTCCACCTATGAGACTTCCACCTGTCGCTAATTTTCTGGTGGAAAGAGAACTTTAAGTCTTGAAGGCACAATATTTTGTGTTTACTCATATGTCAGATTTATTAGAATGTTTCTCTTCTGTGGTACACAGTGAGGAACCAGGACTTCAGAATTAATTTTTTTCCTTTGCTTATAAATATTCTGATTTGCTTACATTAAAAATGTACAAAAATGTTTATAAACATCTCAATAAAAATATATAGGCTACCACAGATAAATATTTTGAATTGTTTCAGTGATAAGTAGTAAGATTGAGAAGAATATGAAGTCTTACTGGATTAACCAGCCGTTTAAACTGTAAACACCTTACTTTTCTGAACAAAGCTGCCTGTGTTTCATTTATTTAAAAAAATGAACAAACAAACCCAATGTATAAAAATGGATTAAGGATAACAGAAGATGAATAAAAACCATTCAAAGTGCTTTTATGTATTAAATTACAGAGATTCTATAGACCCTAGAAAATGCCCTAAAACAAGTCAGCTCTCTGAATGTAATTACGAAGTCTCTATGCTTTGGCTGTATTTTGTAATCTCAATATGTAGCACAAAGAAATAACTCATAATCCTCTTCGGAGGATTCAAGGATGTTGTTCACTATGAAAAGCTACATTTCTGTTAACAAGAATTAAGAATTCTTGCAATTAAAATCCAGGAAGCAAGGCTGCTACTCCTGTGGAATGTTTCTAAATAAAAAAGGGAAAGTAAACCCATTGTTATGAAAGAAGAAAAACCTTGCAAAGGAAGTAATTTTATGGGATATTAATTGAAATATTAAGCAGGGAGGAAAAGAAAAAAAACCTGATCATCTTTTAAACTTTTCCAGACTCTTAAAATCAAAATTAGCTTTATAAAGCAGTAAAATAATAAAAAAAATCAAAATCCCCAAAACACATAATAGAAAAGCATCATATTCATATCACAGACATAATAACTAACAATAAACTACTTATAGCAGGAAAAGATGGATCTGGCCCTGTCTTTGGTTAAAAAATTTGCATTTTATCATTAGCCCATTTTCTTCAGGTTTTAAAGCAGGTTTACAAGTACAGTTTAATTAAATATAATTTAACACAAGAATTCAGCTATGTTAATGCTATGATTTAGTATTCAAAATAGATAGGAATAGAGTCTTCACAAAACAGAAGCACCTGATCTTAAAGAGTGAGTTTATCAATAGTCGACACATAATGCTTTTTTTAACCAATATTGTCTTGAATATTCTGGTTTCTTTTTCACAGTAAATATAGTCGGTCATTGTATACTGTCCATTTGGATGCTGTCTTTCAAATTGCTTCCTTTTATAGAGAATGAAAACAAAGACACATTGGAAGCATTGAGCATGGAAAATTGTAGAAATGATCTCACCTGGGAAGATACAAATTTTAAAAAAACCCGAACATTTGTATTTGTCATTACATTTTGGGGTATATTGGAAATGCTTCCAAAGTCATTGAGAGCTGGAAAGGAAACTTCCAATTCCCCCAAACAAAGTCAACACTCCACATTCACAATTTCTTGCAGCAGGTTGAGAAACCAAAGGATTATGAAACGTGTGTGTAAGTATCACAGGATATTGCTTAGAAGTCAACAGTGTTATAAGATCCAACTTAGTCCAGATTTTCTTTCCTAGAGTTATAAATGTGAACTATTATTTGTCTTATTGTTGCATATACAGCTTCACTAAAATATCTGAATAGGACCAGGAGGTGAAGCCTTTACTGGTTTTGCTATCTACTGTATTTTAATTCTTTAGCAAATAATCAAAATGGACATCAATAAACACTAAGAAGCTGTGTTTGGTGTGAAAAGAAATTTAAACAGAAAGAGGGTTGCTGCTATAGGACTGAGGAACACAAACTAGTCTCTTAGATTTGCAGGAGAGATGGTTGCAGAGCAACAGAAACTTCATTTTACATCTCTCTTTTATTGGAAGTTGTGTATCATTCCAAACTAAGCAGCCATTAGTTGTGAGCCTTAAATTTAAAAAGAAAACCACCTAAGGCTAATTTTCTGCATCAGAGTTTACACAGCAAGACTTGTGGTAATACTTCTTGAAAGTAATAAAGGAGGTAAAATCCAATGAGAAGCTTTTTGTTACTGATGTGCTTTGCACAAGAATTGCTTAGATGTCTCGTCTCTCCTTCCTACAAGACACAATAGCTAGAGCTCTCTGCTGTAAGCAGTGCCACTCTACAGTTTGTCTCTTTGTTGTCACCACTGCAGAATTGCTTTTGGTGCTGGAGGGTCAAGCAACAGTGCAACTGAAGTAAAATAGATCTCCCTAGCCCTTACTGAACAACTCAGAAATATGAGGTTTTGCCAACCATATTGTTGCATTCCTGTCACAGAGAATCAGGTGTCTCCCCTTATTGAATATAAAGCTCATCTCAGGAGAACCACAAGAGTGAGAGCAGGAGATAAACAGGCTCAGATGTAATAAAAAGAGGTATTAAACAAATGATAGAAAACATGTGTTTTCTTTGCCAAGTATTTTCTGAAATGTGATTCCCTGAGTATAAAAAATATAAGCAGGATGTAGCAATTTTAATGGTCCCAGGGCATATATAACAACAATTAAGAAAATTATTTTGAATGTTGCAAACTGAGGGTTGTGGCCTCAGTGGTCACATACAAAAACTAAACCACAAACTTACAGAACAGAAAGCTACTTTTTCTTTTCAAGAGAGATCCAATTTATCTGATGCATTCAGTGATGCCTTTACATCAGTCAAATGTCCTTTAAGGGCAAGAATGGGTGAGTAAATGAACAGATGAACATTGCATATTAAAAATATTATTGCTTGGAAAATGTAAAGCAGCTCATGAAAATCCCACCTTATTAGGCTAGTTATTTTATGACCAAGGAATTATCTTTATTAAATTTTAAACATTTCAGAAATTCTTTAGGGCAAAGTAACCATTAAAAAAAATCTCAGTGGAATGCGATACAATTAATGGTTAATACATCTGTTCTTTTGGGATTAATGGTATTAACACTTGTCATATCAAAGAGACATCAACAGTATAACACCATTATTCAACTTCTCTTAGCTATTAAAAGTGTAAAAAAATAAATCTATCTAAAACTGAAAAACCATTGACACTATAATGTTTATTACAATCTGTGGTCTTGTTCAGATACTGAGAGACATCTTCTGTTCAGTGACTTGAAAGAAAGCCCTTGTACGGTTCAGGCAACAAAACTTTCATGAAACTAAATGCTGAGGCTTTGAGATTGTATCACAGGTTTTACAAACTGTATTTTCACATCTCTGTTTCAAATAAACATTAATAAATTGACTAATTTAAGAGAAATTCTATGAAGTTGACATACTCGCAGTATGTTTTGAAATAATGGCATTCAAAGGTACTATACCAGTGTACAGTTTTTATTTAACACAAAAAAATAAAATTATTCAGAGCTATTATTACACAGCTGCCACTTTCACAATGAGCAAGATTTTATATGCTTCATACACATAGCTACTTTTCATGAATTTCCAATGCGAAAATTAGCTTTGGCCTTTCAGTTTCAGGTCAACAAAAGCTCAGTAAACTTTTAAAAGGTTTTTAGGTATCTTTTCAACTACAGTGTTTGATAGCATGAGTGTAACAGCTATAATATGGGGAAAATGTGTAAGAAAATAAACTAAAAATTTGAATTTTTTATAGCTCACCAGATGATTCCACCCTACAACTAGTCACCTTTTCAATAACACTGTCATATGGGGAATGATACTGCCAGCTTTGTAAAATAAGATAACAAGTATAAACTGAAGTCATGGTTCCACTCAACTGATTTTACTGAAGGAATCTGCTACAGAAATTTGATTGCAACTGCAGGTTCTTACAGCCAGATAAATGAACAAAATGCCAGATTTCATACCGCCAGTAAGAATCTCTGTACTTTTCCTTCCTTCCAAGTTGATTAAAAGACACTCAAAACCAAATTTGCTTTGCTTCTGAACAAGACAACTCTGAATTTTAAGCATGCTTATTAAAATGCAAAGTTGTGCATCAAGGGGATGAGGGAAGGATGCGGATAGGTATCAGAATTATTTGTCTGAGATACTGTAACTAATGATTTAGTAGAGCATGATCGTCAAATATTGGATTATATGTATTCAGTCACTTGTTTTAAAAGAATACAGATAATGATACCCTCTGTGCATTATTATTCATGTGATTTGTACAACAAATACATGCTTTGCCTCTTTGTTTCCTTTCATTTATTTACTTAGAACAATAAAGATGCTAATTATGTTCATATATGCTGGTTGGTAGTGCTGCAATTAATTTCTAGATTAAGGCAATTGAATCAAGACTAGTTCATACAACAGACCTAATCTATGTCACCTGGAGGTCACGTGTGTGTAACGGGATAGGAAACTTCCAATTCCCCCAATGTAATATTTTCTATCTATGTCCAAAAGCTGCCGGATGGTATGTGAATGCACTGCATGAAGAGTTTGAGGAATTTCATGATATTTTTCTGCTCACACCACAAGCTTTTGACTAGATTTATTTCCTATCACATTTGTGAAGGAGCTCCACCTGCTCACGTAAGTTCCCTCTTCAATAGCATACATTGAGTTTTATACCTATGGCCTATGAGCATACAGCAGATGGGATGCTTTGAGTCTGATCATTATCACTTTCCTACAACATTAGCTCTCCCTTTGTTATGTAGTTTGAGACTACAAATTAAATTATGTGTCTCCTAGAAGGCAAATAACTTTACAAATATTTGAACTTCTTATAAATCACATTTCAATGTATCTGTTTTTTGACCAAAATTCCTTAAAGATTTCTGTATCTTTTGTGCTATATGCTATTAGGTTCAGAGAAATTAATACAATATAATCAATATAGTGCCATTCATTCTATAATTTGACTATGTAATTTTGTTTATAATGGTAGTTGGCTTGATGTTTTATGACCATTGAGGCAGTGTGTGTTATTACTTTGTTGAAAGCTATTGCATCTTATGAAAGCATCAAGACAGTAATAATCATTGAGAGCTGTAATTTAGAGAGGAATAAATGAGCACATTTCGTGTTGCCCTCATATTCATTAATAGGACTTAAATGACAGGATAATCACAGATTTTCTTTTGTTATTGCATATTCCATCCACTAGCATTCTTTCCGTGCATGTGTCTAATCCAAACAGCCCTTAGATGAAGACTTAAAACTCAGGCTTAGTGCTGACTAGCATCTGTCATTGCCCTTTTCACCCGTATTTGACAACATTTAGATGATCCTGTCTTCAATATTCAAGACAGGTGTGAATTTAAAGCAAATATGTGTTTTGCAGTCCAAATTGGTGTTGATATGTTCACCACTGTCTTCAAAAGGCTGCAGAAAAACAGCTGCTGTTTTATTCCTCTGCACAGAGGCCATAATTTCCAGAACCAGAAGGGTCATGGTCATTATTTCCCATGACAGGAAAATGAGAACACAATGAAGACACGAATTCACTCTACATGTGCTATTTGGCATGAAATTTATTCACCCTTATTTACAGAAATAAACAGGATTAAGCTTAAAAAAGATATCTAAATGCTTAGTTACTAATGATGTGCTTCCAGATAACAGCAAAAGTCCCCACGACAAGAAACACAAGCAAAGATAACATGGGACATCACCTAAGAACTGATCTAGAAGAAAATACAAAGTTACTTACCATTTTGTTCTCTCTGAACACCAGCAGCAAGCAAATCTGGTTCCCCAAGACTTATATCATTGAGCCTGGCTCCTAGACACTCCATGCAAAGATGTTTGCACCACTCCTCTGCCTCTAGTTCTGGGCAAACAGAAAAAAAAAGTTGTTCATGTTGACATTTTACCAAAAAAAGTATGAAGTTAAATCAACACCTTCCTACTGATAAGCTTTATTGACAGTATGCTTGTGCGGAAACATGAGTTTCTTTGCCTTGATTTATGAACTTTTAAAAATGGTTTGCACTATTAGGACTGTATCTTCCATTCTCAAATTTGAGGGCAGGAGGTCAAGTTGACAAAGAAGAGGAATACTGACTTTTCAAGGCTGTATATTTCTAGTAGGCTTTCTTGAAAGAAAAAGTGGAATTTAGAAAAACTTTAGATATTATAGCTGAAATATTCTTTACTGCTTTTTAGGTGAGTTGGAACTATTAAAGCACCTTCTATTTCTAAAGGTGCTAGAGCATTTTTCTGTGATCAAAGGAAAAAGTAATAAAATGATCTTCAAATGCTAAACTTCCACCTCTGCTGTAGTGAATGTTATATCTGTCAAGTTAGTCTGAATAATTAATTTCTTCAGCTCTGCTCAACTTCTTTTGGTCTCAGAGCAATTTGGGCATTAGTTGAAACATTTATATGAAAATTCAAAACTCCCAGTCCTTTCTGAGTCCTCCATTGAATCCCACTGATGTACATCTGAGAGCTCTGTATCTGCCAGTCTACCAAGACATAAAGTCTCCAAGGTGGAACTCCTACACACAACACTGCAACCGCCCCCCTGTTCACCTCCACCTTCATCCTTCCACATCTCAAACTTAATATCATGAAATTCCTGGCATTGGTCAAACAAGTAACATCTCAAATTGGTGTTAACATGGTGTGAAATCACAGATAAGAAAAATCATGCAACTATCCTGACTGTCTTTTATTACAAGACTTCTCCTAAGTAAAACTTTCAGGAAAACAGGCTTGGCACCAGGCAAGCATTCTCAGCATCCATGGTCCCTGTCAATCTATATCTGATCATCTTTAGGAGTGGCTGACTCCAGCAGTTAGAAATGTGTGTATAAAACTGCCACAGTCTTTTAACTCCTATTTTTGAGGACATCTGGAAAATACTTTTGTGACAATCTCTCCAACATAGTACTGAAATCTGGAGAGAGAAAAATATTGCATGCAAGCCCCAAAGCATTTAGTGATGATGACTCATTGTAATTAGCAAAAATTTATATCCAAGAAAAAACTGTTCTATGCCTAATTGATCCAATCATCAAATTATTGCCTGGTTAGGCATAGATCTCACATGACAGAAACATTTGCTGGACAAGAAAGGGAGACAGGCATGCAATTCCAGGTCTCCAAGAACCTTTGGATAGCCTCCTTTGTTCAGGGTCTTGAATAATCCAGGAACAGATTGTTCCTGATTTATTCTGGCTATCAGCTGACTGAGTTCCCAGACAGATAGCTTAAATAATAGAGACTACTTGGGGATTTTTGATAGCCAAATGTGGTTGTTGTCACAAGGATTTGGGGGGACTTCTTCGGAGTGTTTTGGGAAAGTGGTTTCTCTTAACCTTTCCTGATTTTTTTCCGTCTTTATCTCAGGACACAGATCCCTGGAGTTGGTCTTCTCGTAACATTCTCAGCTTCTTGTGGTAAGAGACAGAACATTCTGTCAGTAACATCCCCAGATGACATTTAACTTTGTATGTGAGAAGAAAATATTGAGGTAACAGCATACTGTTTTTTCAACACTTTTACAGATACAGCCTCCTTAATGGAAGTAGAAAATAGGTATATCTCTGTGTAGCAATAAAAATTTATGGCTTTTAAAAGGAGCAAGATGAATTTGTTTAAAAACATTCTGTTCATGCATGAAGAAATTTCCCTTCTGTTTTCCCTTCCTCTCCTTCAGCCTTCACTGGATATTCATGAGGTCTGTTGAACCAAAGCCATGCCTTACAAATCATACTTGCCCATGGAGAGGGTGTCATGCTAGGGAGATGACAGAACTGGACCCCAAAACATGCTGCCATATTGTGGCAGTGTGTGGAAGGGGTGTGGTAGCAGCACAACCCTACACAGGTAAGTCAAGCAGCCCCTGGGAGAGTTTCCACTAAGTTGCCTAACATCTGCTTCCAGCTACAGACAAACACAGGGCAGCCATTGCAGAAAGGTGGTAGCACAAAGGTGACAGTGAAAATCTGGGCAAATGCTCCCATGTTTCCTTCCCTTCTTTTCTGGCTAAGCTGTATCACAGAAAAACATACACACTGAAAGAATGCATAGCTCCATATAAAGCTTGTATTTTTTCCTGAACTGTGGTCAGGACGTAAAATTTTACATATTTTACAAAATGCACATTTTATTATTTTTTTTTCACTGTGCCTGCACCCAGACTGAAAGGGCATGTACTGAAAATGTAGAATGAGATGATCGTAAACAAACACTAAACTAACCTTTCAAATATTACGAATATCTAAGGAGAAAAGAAACATATTGGTATTTCCATAAATCCAGCCTAACATCAATATATATTCAGAACAGGACTCATACAAAGGCAACAAGTTCTATTTATATGCATTCTCACATCACATTTCCAGTAGATATTTTCAGAAACAAACAAACAAAAGCATTGTTCTAGGAAGCTGCTTCTTGTGTGCATCTTTGTTTCATCTCCTCAATCTGTCTGCCTCTCTCTTTTACATCAACATCTAGATCTTGAAAGTTTGGACCCAGAAACTGCCTTTCAGAGTGTTTGACTCTGGCAGTTTAATTTAAGCTGCTGCTGCTTTGCTGCCAAACACTGATGATTAGGCCCAGATTAGACCATTCTCCAACTGCCATACAGAAGAAACTTATCTTAGTATGAGCGTTACAAGACCAAGGATATATTTTGCAAAGTGTAGGCTATAACATGCATTATACTGCTGTATAACTCAAAATTTCTATCTTACAAAAATGATCAGCTTAATGCCACAGAAAATGTAGTTTCAATGCAGAACTGAAATATCCTCCCACAGAACGGCGAGGATTTGTGTCTGCTGTCAGAAAAATCAACATTATCTACAAATGTGTCTGGAAGGTCAAGGGTGTGACGGTAGTGTGTGAGTTAGTTTTGCCTAGTGCAGCCTGATAGCTATTGCTTACTTGCAGGGAATTGCCTTCAACCTTTTTCTTTACAGATATGTAAAATCTTCTTTAGAAGCAGATGAATTACCTTTCAAAGCCAAAGCCTTGTTTTTCCTTTCATCATATGCATCTTTAAAGCAATTCACCGTTCTTCTGTAAAAGATCTATAGAATACTTTGTGTTTCTGAATAACAAATTAAATATTACCTATTATTTAAAAAATATTTATTATATGGTCCATAAATGCATTGTTAATGGCACCAATCTTTCAGAATGACGTACTAGGTCACAAAACAGAGATATCACAGTTACTTCTTTATTTTGATTATATGCATATATTGAAACAGATGAAATATTACAGTGCAACTAAGTCATAAAAAACTGTCAGCAAAATTGTTCTCTTTAATGCACGTAGATTAGATTTATTGGTGAGTTTTTAGTCATAACTGGTACTTGTCACTGAAAAAATTAGTTTCCTTTTAAGATAACTGAATTTCTGGAGTGAATGATAAATTGTAAAGCATGTTTTCAGAGCTATAAATAAAATCAAAATACTTACATTTTTATCTTTACTGCTATTCTATTATAAAATGCTGTTATACAAATGTCATAAGGTGAGATAAAATGCAAAGAGACGGGAGACTTTAATTAGGCACTGTCTATTGCATAAGAAGCATTGCTAAGAACTGTAAACTTGTTACTCATCCTGTTGTTGGCAATATTTTCCTGCAGTTAAACTGAGCTTCTAGGTCACGCCTGAGTTTATATGTCATTTCTGCTTCAGTTCGCAGGTGATTGAACTGGTGCTGTACCTAGTCTGATTACTGTATTGCAAACAGGTGATACCACAGAATGGTTTGTTGATACAACAATGATGAAATAATATTGGCTAATGAAATAGAGAAATAGAAGTTTTTCATAGCGAAAGCATTCTTCTTCTACTTAGAGTTTAAAAGAGTTCATTATGCACAACATACTCCACAGGGAGGAGCAGAGATACAGATATATGGACACATTTAAATTCACTTAGAGATGCTCTAGATCTCTTTCTATCTGGCCTCTAGATCTCCAAGGCTAGATCCTTTCCATCATTATAACCAGGAATTTATTGTATTTGTGAAAAAAATGGCTCAATTTATATGCACCTCCTAAAGACAGACCTAATCCCCTTCTCGTGCTGCCCATGTAAAGTGATGCTATGAATAATTTAAGTTGGAAATAGTCTGTGTACAATATTAGAAGGTGACAACAAACAGTGTCCTTGTGCGAATCAAAGAGCCTCACTTCCAGTTTTGCCTGATGTCAAACTGCACAAACCTAAAATGTTAGTTTCTTCACTTCTGAAACAAACGAATGGTTTGACTCTTCTTCCCTCTAAACTATGTTTATAAGAGGTCCAAATCCAACTAAATATTCTTACTCTGGAAGAAACTGGAGAATCTTTCCTATACAGACTAGTAGGACTTAGACCTGATAATCCCTACCAAGAAAGAAAGATGATGTTGAAAGATGTGCCAATTTATCTCTTCTAGAAATCACACAGGCTTAATTAGAAGTTAATAAGAAAAAACATTATAGAATTCCCACAGGACTGATGTGCTATTACACTGCATCACATACAATATAGGCAGAAACTTAATTTCTTTTTTTTTTTAACTAACAAATAACACTATTGCTTGTAGGCATGTGATTTTTTATAAAAATAAATAATACCTTAAAACATCTATCCTTTATCAGGATGTATATCATCCTTTGATGATTCAAACATAATTTTATTTTATAAATATTTAAAATACGTTATCTAACCATGTGTCTGTTACTTTGGGCACTTTTACTAAAGCACATCACACACAGCCAAATACAGATACAAATCAAAAGCCATGTGGCTATTTCATATCTTTGTTCAGAGGAAGAGAGGGATAGTGCTTATTTTTGTAACAAGGTATTACTGATTAACATTGGCTATGCATGAATTAGGCAATTTTATTTTAAATGATAGCTAGGAAGCAATGAAGGGAAATATGACCTATTTATTCTAAAAGAACAGAAAATCAGTCTGTATAGAGACTAAAACTTGCATTCAAATAAACAGTAACAGATAATGGGCTGCAACTCTGAAAGCAACTGGTTTATTAAAATTAGTTTTTTACTGACCACTTATATTCGAACATATGTTATGACATATGGGACTCATATATAGATTTTTTTATTGTGTTTCAAATAATACTACCTCAAAAGAAACTTTTTGGTATTTTTCTTGAACTGTGTTTTTTGAATATTTTACCCAGAGTAAAGCGTCCTGTTAGTACCTAAGTGTAAATCATTGAACCAAAAGACAAAGGAAAATTTTGAAGAAAAATTACATATGCTGTGAAATTATACTAATTTACTGAAAATACTATATATTCAAGCAGTGACAAAGTATTTTAAAGCAATCCTGAACATATTCTTTGAAAAAGAAGTTAGTGAGTCAAGTTCCCAAAAAATTCCTTTTTATTGCCACATTTCTGTTTTTAATATTATAAGACCCTTACTTTTGAACTACTTTTAGCTACTAAAATGTATGCATATTTTTGACTATTCCATTAGTTTAATGAAATACTCATCTTTCTCTGTATGATTTGAGCATTATAATTTTTTTGCCTAAGGAAATACTGAATAATGATGCAATCAAGCTGAATGAATAATTACAGAATACGAACACACATATTCTGTAACTTTAACTGTTGGCGTATTTTGCGAATGCACTTTTTTTTAACTGAGGGTAGATATGGTCTAAGTATTATATAAAAAGAAACTTTCACTTCTCCATCATTTGCTATTTTAAACTTGAGTTGGCATGAGGACAGAACAGTCAACTACAAAAATTACCAAAAGGCATTTATTAGCTTTTAAAACTGTTACTTCTGACACACTTATTTGGAGATTCAAGATGCACCAAGAACAGGGTTCTGATAATTTTAATTTGACTCTGTACCTGTGTTTGCAAATAGCTGGCTGTATATGCCTGCTGAAAATATTGTGTTTGTTTCTGCAAGTCTGATCAGAAGCTTCAGCTTGAATAACAAGCACTCAGCTACTAGTCTGTCTGTTGTCCTGTCAATAATATAAACACATACAATGCTAAGTGAATCCTTTTCAAGGCAATAACAGTATTCAAAAAGATTTATCATATAGATGTTGTTGTCCATTAAACTGTTTCCTTAAAATAGACTTTACTTGCATATAATATCTACTCTTACCTGAATTGCTCCAAATTTCCAGTGTAAAATTGCAACAAAAGAGCACCCTCTACTCAAATCCGAAAAGAAATGGCCCACAACATTTACTAGCAGCCCCTAATAAAAGTTTAAGCAGCAAGAAGGAAAGTTTCCCATATGAAATGTTGCTTGAGAATGCAGTTTTGGTACAGAAACAGAACTTACATGGCTTCTTCGAAAAATAGAGAATGTATGGGAAAATGAAGAAAAATAAGTTTACAAGAAAGCAATTTCCTTTGCTCAATACTACTATTAATGAAATTATAGGACAACTCTTTTCTTACTTTTTGTTTCTTCCCCTCATTTGGGTAAATGGCAATTTCTGCTACTAAAAAATGTGACTATCTCTTTAGTCAGTGATTAGTCCTACAGAAATGAATGATGCTGTTCCAGGAAGAAAATGCTATTTAGTGGATAAATTAGTCCTTGAGGGTATATTTACAGGTATTCTTAAAAATCATGTATTCTACTTTACACTGGGGACTAGTGACTCTCATTATATCATGAATGTTTGTCAAGTCTTAGTGTGTCCAACAGATCAACAGTGAGCTGACATTACTCAAAAATATGCCTTGCAAAATTTCCCTCTCAATTCAAACTTTTTTTAAAGTGCAAAGTAAGAATTATGAAAACCTGCCTAAACACAGAAGAAGCATTTACATTATGTCTTAAACTAATGGACCACTTAAAAGAATCTGGCATGGGAATTAGAAAGTTCCCTAGGATTGTCAATCCATACCCGTTTCAACAGTTATTAATGTTAAATTGCAATTGCATGAAAGTAAAATAACCTCAGGCAGCTTGTCTGTAGTGAGAATGACATAAACACCATCAGTCAAGTGTCCAAAATGGGTCTGTCACCAGGAACATAACATACAGAGGTTGCTATCACATCAAGTTATGCAGCTACCTCATGATTGGCAGTCAGCAATAGCATTTTTCTGTCTTAAAAATTGGCAGTATTTCAGGTTTAGTCTACTCCCATAATAATTTTATTCCTCTTGGAAAAGTTATAGGTTTATTTCTTAAATGCATGGGAAATGTAATACCTTCTGTGTAAATCTGAAATCAACAAATCTCCTGTTGTCAAGTGTTTAAGTTGCGGTCTAGCAAGAGGATCCAATACCCCCAAAAAATACTACAAATCCTAAGGTTCATTTGACTTGTCTTTTTTTTTTTTTTTAAATATGTTAAATATTCAGTCTTGTCTTTGAACTATTGACAAATCGTGACACTTGAAGATCAGAAAGATTGTTAGATAAATAATTCTAAAAACATTACTTTCTTATACAAAATCAAGGTGAAAAGGACTAGTTTTAATACATGGAATTAAAAATGCATACTGTATGCTTCATTGCTCTTATGCCTTTGAACACATGATTTTCACTCCAGCCATCTGAATATCCTTTGCATTAAATCATAAGGAGAAGACAATGACTATCAGACTAGGATGACTTTATAATCTCCCTTTCTTCCTTTCTTTAGCTAAACATGCCTAATTAGAGCAAGACTTCAAGCTGTGAATACTTAGATTTATTCATGCATGGTACTATAAACTATTTTCAAAATAAAAAGTATCTCAAAATAAATAATCTCCTGAAAGAATAATTTTTTTCTTTCTGTGTTTCCATGTGACTCCTTGATACTATGAGAGTTAAAAAGAAAGGTTTTATGGTATTGGAAGTTTAAAGAAACTCATTCTGACTGAAATCACCTGTAAGATCATAACGCAGCATGTATTCTACTTGATTTTCAGTTGCATAGAACTTTACTCTCAGGCAGAACAAACTATTAGCTAGAAATAACCTTGTGTCTTCTGCTTTATTCCTGTTGGATTTTAATGTGGTAATACTGGAAAAAAAAAATCTTAAAAGTTCATAGTCTAGAGTCAGTATTTAAGAAGACATAATTAGAAAAGCCTTTCTCAAATTTCACATCTATGGAATTTCAACCCAAAGGGGATTATTTTTTCATTATCAATTCTTCCCATTTCTTCCTCTCCTTTTAAACTTGCATATTTTATTCCCAGTATAAACTGGATTCCTACATTTGATACACATAAATATTATTTAAATTAGGAAATGTTTTATGAAAATAGACATTCTTTGAATGTCTATGAATATAGATGCTTTCCAATCAGGCAAAACCTCCTGTAAATAAGACTTTCCTAAAATAAAATACTTTAGATTCCTGGGGTTTAGTATACACCACTGACATCTCTACAACATGATCATAAGTAAGAGACACATATGACTACATGACAAGAGAGAGCTGCTTGAAGCTGAAACTCAGAATCCATACTTTCCTTAAGTTAATAGAACTTCTTTTCTTTTTCTTTTTTAATTCAGTAGACTTCTAAGACTTTGAACAGTAAAACTATGCCCTTTGCTGAACCAGGAAAACAGCAAACATCCATCTTCAATTATGTGTCATTTTCCTCCAAGAAAATAAGTTTTGATGAACGTAATCTTACAGAACATACTGAGATTAAATCATTTGAGACGTCAAGAACTCTGCTGAATGATGGCTTAAGGCGTGTTAACTGGAGACTCAATGATGAAAGATTGTTTTATTTCAAATCTTTCATCTTTATTTAAGGGTAAACAACTCATTATGAGTTGTTTAAATTTAATACTTGAACCATATAAAGCAAGAACTGTGGCAAAAGATTAGGATTTAGGTTTGTAAATCAGAGGTGCTGATTACAGTGAGAAGCAGTATCTGAAGATGAAGTTGGCGATCAGTTGCCCACTAACAGCTTTCTTCTGAACTGATTTATAAGCACACACAGAACTAGAGGGCAGGGGATGGATGCCCTTTCCTTTATGGAAGAGCTGGAGTCATACACTAGCAAAGACTGATCTTCTGTATTCCTTATTGAGACTCCAGGTAAAAGATCCCAATCTCTCATGACTTAAGCTAAATTCAAATCCATGGCTTATATCTTATAACGGAAAGACCAATCTAGAAAACCAATTCTACAGAAAAATGAGTTTTTAACAGTAGTAATGAGAAAATTGATCAATGTAATTTAAAAAGGAGTTATTTAGCACCATGAGCACACTCAACTAATGGACAAAAGTACAGTATATATGCTGCCATATGCTTTTCCTATTTTCTGCATTAATGATTTTAAAGGACAAAATGGCTGACTTGGATGTTGCTCTCCCTTGTGCTTTGAGTGGCTATTCCTAAGTTCCATGGCCTTAACAAAATGAAAAAAAAAAACCCTCTCTTGATTTTGTGATATGTTAAGGTCATCAGGGGTTTATTAATTAGTCATAAACAAATGAATAAAACATCAGAGTTTTTTTTCCTGGATCACAGTGTTACAATGAGATCATAATAGCAACCAAATAACAAAAGACAACTATATGCATAATTCTCCTCTTTTTTTTCCTGAATCGAGTAAGGACAAACAATTATTATTCTTCACATTTTCACATAATCCCTAAAATATGCCTTTGCAGAGAATCTTGATAATTTATAGAATTAATGAATCAGTTTCCATGTCCAAAACTAGTAGTGCAATATAATAGATTGAAGCATGAATAAAAAAACCTTGTTATACAAATGACAGTGAAATTCTGGAGTAGTGCTTTACTGAGCTAGAAAGAGAGAAACCTTTTTGTTTATGCCAGAAAAACTGACATCTTCATTTATTCCCTTGATTTGATCCCTCACGAAGCCCAAAGTTTATATCAACAAATACAAGTATAGTGCTTATACGTACAAAAACCCAAATATGAATGAAGGTTTTTACATACACACTAATTAGAGTTATAAGTTTGTAGTTTTTCTTCAAGACCTACATTAAGGAAAATATTTATTTCTTCATAATATCTTCAAATAATCTTCATCAGCATACACACAATTTTTTGACATTCTGTGAACAATCTGATTCACAAAGGAGGTTAACATTATAGCTGTAACAACCTTAAAAAAATACAATTATTTAAAACCTCATAATTCACGGGCTACCACTATTTTCTTAATTTAGCATGCACACAGTTACAAACTGCCTGTGAAGTAGTTTGACATAATCACATGCAGGAACATACAACTCTCCTTCCAACTTCTTCCTATTCACATTTTCCTCTACTATGATCACTGGTTTTAAAAATAAACCCTTGGACATCAAGATATTAAGCCTTTTCACTTAGATCGTTGTTTTACACTGTTGATTTTTATTATACTCATGTCTACCTTTTAAAAAAATGACACTTATTGACAGAATATGAATCCAAGAAAATCTCCAGATATCAAGAAATGCATAGCAGGGCATTGCATTTGAAGGGCTAGTTAATGAGAGATAGGATTCTTAGAGTTTCTTCTCAGTTGGTTCTTAACCACATTTTCATCTGAATCATATTTCTACAGTCAAGTAATAAACACTTCCCAGAAAAAAGGTATCACTGTCAGTATGAAGTGCCATCTGAGAAGAAAACTAGTTATACTCTGCACACCATGGAATTATTGGTAGATAAACATAAAATAGAGAAGTTACATACATACCTGAATAATGCTGAATTTTATTTTACTGCTGATGAGTACTAGCAGCAAGGGCAGCATTTATTAACAGGAAAGTGTTGCTGTGTCTAGTGGCATATGCTGGGAGCACTGCATCCTGCATCACATAGATGTCGTGGACACTGTACTACACTTGAAAAAGATTTGCACTGTCACTGAGTAGATATATTTTGAAATTACATTGGCTTTTTGAGTTTCCTGCATTAATTCACTTCCATCACTAGAGACAAGAGCAGAGATAAATGTCAGACTTCCTATTTAATTCTCTTCTTATTTTTTCAGTGAGGTGATTGCAAGCTACAGCAAGATTTAGGCTAACCTCCCTACACATTCAAGCAAACTTACCATGGTAATATTGTTGAAGTTTAGAATATAAATCAGAAGCTACACAGTGAGACATTTTGTCATTCTTACCGGAATAATGTCTTACTGGAATAATGTTTATAGGAACATACCTAACACATACCTGTCTTGCCTAGACAGGTTAGATTAATTATTTAGCTTCTTATCCATTAGTACATTCAAATTTTCTTTCATTTTACATTTATTATATTCATTTTATATATCCACAGCAAATTCTATAATTTGATTATTTTAGTTTTGAGGTCCAGTCAAAACTATCAGTAACAGATTGATTTTATGTTTTATTAATGGAATATAAACTTCAGAGACAGGATTTTTTTGTCCCTTGAAACTGAAACCAAGTGCTAAGCTACGGAGAACCTGAATACTACTTCGACAATGAATAACCTTCTAATGAGACAAACAAATTCATACTGTCACTGAGCAAGTACCATTCTGAAATGGAGTAGAATGTTTTCCAACAGCAGTTCAAAGACCTATCTTTGGGGAACACTTTACAACGTACATCACTTTTCTGAAAGAGAGAAAATTTATATTAGTGAGCCATTGTTCTTACTTGGAAATTAAACAGTCACCTTGCTGATGGACTTGGTTCTATTTTCCACTTCACTAATTCTAGTTTGCTTAGTTTTTCTATTAGCCCATAGGCTTAAAATTTTCTCCTAAATTCAGGATTATTTTTATTAATGCCTATTTATATATAAAAAAAGATTCTTCATAATAGACCACTTAATATGATTCCATAAAAAATAAAAATACTATGTGTGTATTTTAACTTCAGAACTACAAACATTTTTAAGGAAAGGCTTAGTTTTAAAACTAAATAAAGAACTTGAGCTCAGTTTTTCAACTTTGTCTTACATGATCATAAAAATCCAGGCTAATCATTCCTTAATGCTACCCAATAAAGTGATAGTCTCATGAGAGTCACTAGAAATTTTATGTTGCTGTAAGCTTTCAAAAAATTCATTGCAAAACTAAGTCCCAATACAGATACAAATACAGAAAAAATAAGAAATGCCCCACATTTTCAAAATCTACAGCTTTCCAGAAAGTAAATGGATCTAGTGTTCTATCATTTAGAAGCAGACCAAGATTCCTCATAATTTTAATTAATGTGGAGATTTGACTTCAAAGTAAGGCTATAATTTTCATAAGACATCAGAAGACTAGTACATGTCATATAGATTTTACTGAATATGAATCTTAAACCCTTAACACATGCCAGAACACTATATGAATGCATTAATATACTTTGGAAGTATTCCCATTACTTTTGTGAACAGAATTGTTGATTCTGACTTCTCTATGACATGTATAAGAACTGAAACGAGTGATTGGTCAAGTTGAATTGAGAAAAAATCTCCATCTAAGATGAAGCAATCCTGAACTTGCTTGAAAGAATGTAGTGAGCTGTCACACTCGGTGATCATCAAAACCTATCGAACGGCATTGCAAGTTTGATCCACCTGCAAAATTCAATCCTAACATGATGTTTATTCTGCTTTCTTGAACATTTACAAACTGATAAAAACTGAATCTAAAGCAAAATGCAAAAAAAGTTCTCAAACAAGAACACAATTTTTCTCTATTTTTATATAAGCTGTTCATACCAGTTGTAGCTGTTTCAGCAAGAGGGAGAAAATTAATGTATTTGTCATCATTAACATCTTATTTTCGCATTAATACGCTATTTTCTAAGTTCAAAAACAAATTAAAATTGAGAAATGGAGTTAACTAAATGACTAAAAGCTAAAAGGAAACTTGCAGTCAACAGCTTCCCTCTATTGTTTTTTCCATTGATTAATTTCAGTTTTGACCTCACAATAACTAGCAAAGCAGATTTAATAGCAATTGAAAGCAGTTGAAATTGCTTAAACCAAAACTTTAAAAGCAGCCATGCTTTAGGACAGAAATTGGAAAAAAAACAAAGTTTTTTTACAGTAAACAGGTTAATTTATCTGTATAGGTTATGAAAACACTGAATAAATGTACTTGAACTGCAATTACAGAAAATACATTCATATTTTCCTCCTTCCTTGCAATTTTTAATTCAGCCTCTTTGGGCATCTGAAGCACAATCTGCGTCTTGGTTTTAGACTGAATTTCCTTATTTAAAATAAGATCTCCAGTGAATTTAAGGCTGAACATTCCAAAGTGACAGAAGAACTACTTAGACAGTAAAATTAATTCCGGAAATAATTTTTATATATTTAACAGGGAAAAGGCCAAGCCCTCTCTTTGAGAAATTTAATGCTGACTTGCTTGGAACTTTGACACAGGATCATCAGTTACTGTAAACAGGGGAATCAGCTGTCTGGGAACACACTAGTTAGTAACTGAAATATCTGCTAATTGGTGTATTTGTGATTATTTGCACACCTACCATATCTATGGCAGTCTTTTCAAATACACAGGTAAAGTGAAAAATTTGAATAATTGAAAAATAGAATTCTTACTACAAAAAATTTATTTATTTATGTTCTTAAAGATATATCACAGTTCAATATGTTTTCTCACGAAATATTGGTAGAGAGACTAAAAAACCTGAGTGAGCTGTGACAATGCATGAAGTAACTTTGCTCTGCAGCTATAAAAGGGGCAACTCAAGAAAGATCTCACAAGAACATGTGGTCAAAAGACACAAAAAATCTTGTCTTTGCCTATCACTACATATCTGTAGTAGCAAAACACATGGTTCATCCTTTAAGAATTGCTTCAGTTCTCAGTACTAGCCAGCAGTGAAATGCAAATATATAAGCTTTATGTATTACCCTCATTGCAGGGGCCATTCTGATTGTTCAGCAGCCCACTGGGCTGCGTTAATGCTTCCAACAATACTCACATTGGCAGCGGACTTGTAGTAACCTCTCAAAACATTATGAAGATGGATGGACAATGAACATTAAATACTTATCTTTAGTTTGCTTTGTTTTTCTTTGGCTTTTTTTGAATGTGCACACATTTGCCCCAAATCTCCATGCCTATACTCTACATGAAGTGGAATATCCCATGCTGGATACATTAGTATCCAGTATGCATTAGTAGCAGACAGAGCTTTCTTTGCTCTTTTACACCCAACTACTCTTCTCAGCTTGTTTTCTTTCGGTGAGGAAGGTGTTTCAAGTCTTGAAACAGTTAACCTGCCAGCAGTCCCATATACCTTACACACCATAAGTAGCCAAATGTAATGCAAGTTGAGCAGTGACAGAGAATGAAAAATAGATTGGATGTTTCAGGTTTGGAGCAGTAAATTATCATGTTATTTGTTGAACCATCCCTAGGCTCAGCCAGCCATACATCATTTGTCAATACTCCAAACTCAATCTATAAATTAATGTCATGATTTTTGTGCTGTCACTAAATGTATGCTATTCTCAGGAGAGGTCAGGAACTGCAGAAATCATGTAATTTTACAGGGCGATACATATTCACAAATCCCAGGGGATCTGTCCTATATTCCATATAGATGGTCAGAAGAAGCCTTTTTATCTCAGCTGATGCCTGCATTCCATTCCAGTGTTACCAAACTTGTGGAGAGCAAATACGGTATTACACTAATTACCAAAGGGAAAGGAAGTAGAAACTTGCCCAAACACAATACGTATGAGATAAGTAACCATATCTTCTGTTATTTTTATGGTATTTTTTAAGTTGGGAAAAATTATCAGAAAAAGGAAACACTCTAGAATTTCACCACCTATGTACTTCTCTATTGGCATTTTAGTACTGAGTCAGTAATGTCCCAGACCAGCACTTTCCAGAAGAGCAGACTGAAAGGATTGAATTTCAGTGAGTGATAATCAAAGTAAACAGATATGCTAAAAACCTAAGAGCCTGAGTATTACTATATATAGTATATATTCTATATATACTATATATAGTATATATATATATTCTATATATACTATATATACTAATACTTAGTATTACTAATTCGA
>VYXB01000861.1:220741-349234 GCA_013397135.1 Pachyramphus minor | reverse complement strand
TCATGAACTTTTCATTGTATCTTCTCCCCCGTCCTTCTGAGTAGGGAAAGTGAGAGAGAAGCTTAGTGGAGACCTCTCAACCAGCCAAGGTCAACCCACTACAACATAACTAGATGTTCTCCATGTTTTAGATACAAATGATGGAACTAGAGGTAGTGCAGATTTCTTTTACCCAACAATAAAGTCTGAATATTGTCACTGAACATACACCTCCTTGCAGGTGTATCATCATGTTTCCTGGTAAGAACAGGCGATCACGTTTCTATATTGACTCTACTGCAAACCAGATGAGAAGCAGGGGTAATTTGCAGAGATGTGATGCTTTCCTAACATAAAGTTGCACTATTTGCAGACTACAGACTACAGCCAAGACTGGTTGTATCAAGGCATGAAGACATAATCAAAAAAATAATTCTTTATTGACTGTCCCCATCAAACAATGAAACCCTTTGCAGACGACACACCTTAACATGGTGCTAACTTTTCTGCACAGTTTTAAAGGATAAATCTCAAAGAAGTGATGATTTGCTCCAAAATTTGCTATTCCTAGAGCTGACTGGGACCTTTCTGACTAGATGCAGATGTATCAAGACCTAAATGCACTGTAAGAAATCAACTCATCTCACTGCCTGCCTGTCTGCCTGCCTGGCAGGCTGCTGAAGAATCCATGACTTCAGCATCAAGTGCAGTTGTATCATGCTGATGGGGGTCAGAAGCCTAAAAGATGGGAAGAATAACTACACTACAATAATCAGGCTCTGGAGTCTTGCCTGAATTTTGAAGGAAAACATCTTGTTCTAATTTCCTTCCTAAAAGAACATTTTAAAAATCTATTTTTAAATTGCAATCTTTAGAACACAGGAAGTAACAGATTTGAAACCATACAAATAGCCACTATTACCTTTTGCAATGCTGGGTGCTAGAAAGTATCAGCCTAGGAAAGAAATTGAATCCATTTCTCCTGGGTTTAAAAAAAAACCTGCTTAAAACACTAAGTCTCTTTCACTTCTCTTCCAAAGTACCTACCACAGTAGAGGCCCTTATAACAAAATACTCAGTTAAAGACTACCACATGCATAATGCTTGGGGCAGACTGACCAGGGTGGAAAAGACAGGTTTTTGTTCTAGTTTCAACAACATACTGCTGTGCCATTTTCTTTTCAATCTTAGTACTCCTGACATACTTCAGTTTCTTCTAATTATGTTCAAAAAAACCTAAACAGAATTTGGACAATCTACCAGGAAATGGTCTCAAGTTGCACCAGGTTTGTATATATTTGTATATATTATGAAAAATTTCTTCAATGGTGAAGAAATTTTCACCACTGAAATGGTGGTCAGGCACCAGATTAAGCTGCCAAAGGAAGTGCTGGAATCACCCTGCCTGGAAGTGTTCAAAAGAAATGTGGATGTGGCATTTGAGAATATGTTTAGTGGTGAATATGGTAGTTCTGGGTTAATCAGTGGACTCAATAATCTTAAAGGTCTTTTCCAGCCTTAATAATTCTATGATTCGAGGAATGATTTACATATATACAATAATATACACACACACCTACAAATAGGTATAGCTTATACTTCCTCAGGACAGAGAGGCTTCCCAAGACTTACCAAAGATTGTTCTGTACTTTTTGATAATGAAATTTGATTTGTTATAATGCTCTAAATGCCAATCTGAACATCCTTTCAAATGTGGTGGTTATTGAGGGTTCACGTCTATGATCATCATCATTAAATCCAGGTAAGATGCCAAAGAACTTAAGCAGCATGTGGAAAAATCAAGCTTAAGTACAATGACAATGGCACAAAGCCTTTTAGAAAACACCCAAACCTTTCATATTGCAGAAAGAAAAAAAGAAATTTCTTTGCTTAGTACAGGATGAAAAATAGTTATCCTGATCTGTTCTACAAACACAGGAGTGTTTAGTAACATGGATGTTTAAAAGGTAATTTTATAATGGAAACATTAAATTTGCTTGCAAATGTCTCCCTTTTCAGGCATAATGTGTTGTTTCATAGCATGACTAGTGCATGTAAGAATGCATTAAAAAACAAGCCTGGAGAGGGTTTGGTTTCTGCATCATACAAAATATGCAGCAATTTGAATGAGCAGGGTTTTTTTCAGGAGGAAGAAGGCATGGATGTACTCCTGCTTCAGAAAATAGTTCATCTATTCTCAAGTAGTATGGAAAGACAATTGTGCAATATCTGTGATGAATGTCAAGGTATGGTTAAAGGATACAAAAATCTAGCAAGATCCAAAATAAGTGGAAGAAGAAGAAGCAGTAGAAATGTTTCTCTATTTTGCATATATTTTTTTTAATATTTCACGCTTCTTACCAGTAATAGCAATTACAAATCTATATTATAATCTCACATATGGATATTTTAGTGAAAGTAGCTTCTATACTCATGCATATATCTATAGTAAATGTTTAATATGGAGAAAATTCCTCTCTCTGAGATTTTTTTCCAGACTTTGACACATCTATCTTTCATCCAGTTAATGAAGTTGCATTTCCAGACCCTCTTCTGCAAACTGCTCATAACAACTAAAAATATGAGGAAATTTTATGTATAAAACTCATCAAGATTCTTCGAAGTTTTTCAGCAACACTTTTATTATTGCACATGAATGCCTTTTGGCAGTGTAGAGCAAGCCAATATTTTTAAAAATAAGGTGTAGAGAGCACGAAGGCAGATAAAATATGTGGTGCCTTACTGTCTTACCTTCCAATAAAATGTGTTTACATGATAAGAAGTAGATTTGGACTTTCACACTTACAATATGATTGAAATTATTCTAACTTAATTTAATCAATTTATGCCGTGAGCTATATAAAGGATAACACAGTATTTCTCTATTTTTGTTTCACAGGACCAGAAGATATTTGTGGCACAGTACTTTTATCACAAAACTAAGACTGTCCAAATAAGATCAGAAAGAAATCTTGTTGTATAAAGATACACAACGTACTATGTTATATATTTCAGTTTAAGGTAAACGGGCAGAAGATAAGAAAAAAATTTTTTTTTGTAGCCAAATGTTAGACCATGTTGTTAGTCTGCTTATGCTATCACACTAATACATACTTTGTTCTACTATAAAACATAGAGTTTGCAGATACTACAAGGTTCATCAGATTTTTAACAGCTTGCAAAGAAACCCCACCCCCCTCCAAAATCCAAACAAACAAGTGAGCAATTAAGAAACTTTCTGTTGAAATCCAACAAACAATTCCATAACTCCATATGCCTGAAATCCTAGATTTCACTATCACTAACGTACCTCCACTCTGTGCTTACTGGGAAAGGTAACTATATGCTGAACTTCTAGGGCAGAGGCTTTGAGATTCATATTCTCCTAGTCTCTATAAATTCAATATTCAGGATGGTGCTGACCTCACACCATCCATCAGATAAAGCTGAAATCTCCTTGCTCTCTTCTCTTTTTCTTCTGAAGTTGCTCAGTTTCTGCAGGCAGGAAGATTTTTTTCTCTTTTACTCTTGTCTACATACACTTTAAAATGGATGATTCACTGTTATCTTAGCTATCTTGTTTGACTTTTGTTCCTATGGGAACAGTTTATATTTCACATAAATTTCAATTTCTTCAAGTACAACTGTGTTAAGGAAAGCACTTACAGTGTCTACACTTCAATATAGCTGTCCAGGAAGAAAGAATAGTACTGACTTTCTCTACCTAGAATCACAGCACAGCTTGGGTTGGAAAGGACCTTAAAGATCATCTAGGCTGACAGGTCAGTAGTTCCCAGGGTCTTCCTTTCTACCTTTTCTAAAGACAGGTACAATCTTTCCTTTTTTACTTTTCCAGACACCTGGGACTTCACCTGGCTGCCATGACTTTTCAAATACCTTGGAGAGTATCTATCAATATCCACTATGTTAGACATTCTTAAAGAGTCTCCAGCCAAGTTTACAGCATGTAAACAGCAAAGGCAACTGAACCCCTATCACTCCTGCAATATACACAACTAGATAAGGAAAATTTAGGGAAGGAAAAAAAAAAATCAGCTTTCAACTTTTTGACTTTCAATGGCTTAAATTTAGAGTTTCCCATATTGCAGTCTCCAAGCAAGTTTACATTTTCCAATTTCTGTATTTAGAAATGTTACAGATTGCCTACTTATTTTGTCACAGCACCTGTGTGTGCTTGTCTGGAATTTAACTTTATTTCCTTGTTGTCCTACATTTGCCCTACAAACTGAGAATGCAGCAGCATTCCCAGCTCAGGACACTGCCTGGAAGAAGTGCAGAAAGGATGGTGATCATTTTGTGTGTCTACTGTTTTCAAATTTAGCATCTGGCTATTCTAGTTTAAAAAAAAAAAACCAAAAAAAGAAAAAAAAAGAGTTAAAAAAAAAAGAGTTTATCTTCCCAAAATATTTTTTAAAATGCTAATTAATTTTAGACCTAAGTCTGCAGTCAATTAATAACCTAGAAGTGGCTGGAAATGATGGAAAGCAATAGCACAGAACCTGTAACATCAATGCATATGAAGATGGAGTATAATTTTCTGTATTCATTCCATTTGCTTGTAATACTTATTATCAATGTGTGTCAGAAAATTTTAACAATGTAGTTCAAACAGATAACTAAGAAAAATGAGGATCAACAGGCAACCAACTACGAGACATGAGAGGAAAAATCCAATACTTCTAATTTATAAATGTTAAAGTCAGAACAGAAATGCATACTTATAGGCAAAATGAAAAAAAATTAGAAACTAAAACTCATGATTAATGAAAAAGGGAAGTATTTGTCCAGAACAAAAGAATATACATTCTAAATATTAAACTTGGACTTTAACAATTATTACCATGACTCAGACTGAACTTTGGCCTGAAAGTGGATAGGATTTCAAATATGACAAAAAAGAGAGAACGTAAGAATCCAGAGCAACATATTTAACTTCATCCAATGCCTTTCTTTTCACTCTTTTTTGTATCTCAAACATTGTGGCACGTGCGGAAGTGAGAACATGTATCTGATATCCAGTGAGCCATATGCTTTACAGAGAGGGCAGGTTCCCTTACTGTATATATATAAAAATAACCAAACCCAGAAATCAGAAAAGCCATGGCCATAAACTTTATTAGAACAATCCCTGACACCTTAAGAAAGAAATACACCACGTTTCAGAATAGTTTCAACCATATAGGTTTATTTTTCTGCATCCAAAAGGTGAACTTTGTATTCTTGTTTCCAGTACCCAAACAGTATTTGGGAAGCTGTTCTTCACTTCCACTACCTCTATGGTTTTGGAGCTTCAAACTTACAAAACTAACAGCAAAAATGGGAACTTTAATCTGGTTATTTTTAAAGCTTATGTAGTCATTTGTATTGTTAGTAATAACAGCAAGTATGATCACTGATGCTTCATCTCGAAGACTTAATGTTTCACTGTAATTTTAATCCAAAACCTCCAGGCTTCTTAGCTGTCAAAGGACAGAGTAATATGAATTACATCTAATATTCCACTGACATCTGTCAAATTCTTTCAGCACGTAATGTTTTTGCTTGTGAAAACTATCAAGGAGAAAAAGTGCAGCTCATAATCCATAGTAATTTACCAATAGCCCAAAAGCTTTTTCAGTACAAAAATGAACTGAATTTGTGCTTTTCCAAATGATAGCAGCATTGTAATTTTATTTTTTTTAAAGAAAACAAAGCAACACCAAAAAATAGTAAAAACAGATCTAAAAAGAAAAATATGTACAAAACTAAAAAAACCCCTCACATTGCTGAACATATTGCCACTTGACACCAACAATCTTTCAATTTCAACAAAGTAAAACTTTCTTCGCAGAGTTATAATAAGATTTACTTATTACAGTTTGACTGCACTCACAAAAAGCTGAAAGTATAAGAATACAGAAGAAAAAGACTGTTTATGTTATAGATGTATAAAAGAGTTTTATCAAGGTAACCATCACAGTAGAAAGACATTCAAGAAATAAAAATGGTGGATGGAGCCAAAACAACCACAAGAATGGATAAATCCCTAAATCAGAAGTTTCAAATAGAGTAGCTGATAATAACCCAATTTTATTTTTCTCAGGACTTGAATAGAGAAAATTTTAAGGGAATGACAAAGTATAGCCTTTTAAAAATAATTAAGATGTTTCTTGGCTATAATGACTCTAGAACTGCAGTTCATGCCTGCAAAGAAAGAAAGGAAGCCTTTCAATTCATCTACTTCTATACAGAGCAGGGCATTGTACTGAAGAGAAGACAGAAAAATATCAGTATCTTGGTGGATATCTGCATTTGTTTAATAGTTGCAGTTTTAAGATTTCTCTGTGATTTCCCCCTCATTTTACAACTCCTTCTATACTCAAATCACTGAAATTACCTTTAAGCTCTAATCTATTTTCTCTCTTATCTCTATCTCCATACTATTTTCAACCTCTCTTTTCTTTTTTTTTTTTATCAACAGGTTTACATGTTCATCAATTTTCCTCACATTCTGTCACTTAGAAATCAAAATAGATTTTACACAAACCTATTCTGGTGGGTCCACTAAGTGTAAAATAACCAGCAATTTGTATCACTTCATATTTTGCTGACAGAGGAAAAATCAAGCTCCTATATGGTCTGTCACTGACTAGTGCAACCCAGAAACTTCACTCCTTGAAAGCTAGCTATTAATTCAGGCACAATCATGCTACTGACTTCCATAATAGTATCATAAACTTCTAGCTTTAATCAGTAATCATGTCCACCAATTTCATTTTATTGCTGGTCCTGCACAGCCACTATTGCTCACTGCGTCATATCTACAAGTTTTGTGAGAGTTTAAAGGGCATTTCAGAACACCTGTCTCAGTCCAGACACTTGTCTTACAGTCACATCACAGATATCAGGCTTGCAGGAAGAATTGCTTCTTAACAGATACCTGCATCTAGCCATGGCTATAAGTATACAAAAAATGTCAGTACACTCACCTTAAAAAACCCCCAACAACAGTAATTAATAAAACCCCAACCAAACAAAGCTCATCTCAACAATTTTTTTTAACTAAGTTATCATGGAAAGACAGCACCTCAAACCCAGTAGCTAGAACCCAGAGCTAAAGGAACTTCTGTTTGCTTGATAATACACTGCAGAGCGCAGAAAATAAATCATATGGTAAAGGGGAAGGATTTCTTTAAGGCTGTGTGGAACCCTACTATTTTAACTCCTAGAAATTTTACTCTAAATTTTCAGTCTATGTTATTTCTGCTATTTGAATGGCCACAGCAACATAGAATGATACTGGGCATACATTCTATATTAGTTCTTGTGATAAGGTCACCTTATATCTTAAAAACTTTTACTTTTTTCCTCCTTTATGTATTTAAAAGACAACACTAATATCTTTAAATTGCTATTATGCTGGCATAAGTATGCTCAGTTCTCCAAAATTATTTCAATTTTCTTCACAGTATTCTGTCCCTCCCCTTAATCTGTTTATGTTTGGCAACATTTAATTCTGTCTCAAGCCTCAACGTGTTAGCAACCTGAAAGTTTTGCACTTCCATGTTTCTGAAGCAACTCATAATTTCATGATTCTTGATAAAAATAAACTCGTAAAAATTCCCTTAATGTCAATAACTTTCATATGATTTTCAGGGAGGCTGAAATTGAGACCTGTACCATGTTTATTGCTAAGATAGCAGTAGTTGCTCATGGTCTGAAGAACAATTCCCACTCTTTAGAGTGTGTCTGAAGTTCACTGAGTTATAGACTACTTTTCATGTTAGTTAATCAGCTATGACTTCTCATTAGTTTACTTCCACTGAAACAATCCTCCTGGTAACAGAGAATTTAAAAATGTTCCTTGCTAATCACCAAAGTCACAAGTTTCTGTCCACTAGAGCAGATGCCAGAAATGGATAAAGTGACAGCAAGAAGCTCCCTTTTCTTCCTGAAGAGGGATAATTCTTCTGTAAAGACTTGTTGGCCCATGCTTTTATTCAGGGAACTGTAATATTGGAGACTGGTTTGTTCTTCAAAATATTTCAACAGGGCTTCAGAATTGAACAGATTTTTACAGCTGTTGTAGATGTCGGGAGCACTGGTGGTAGGGATGGGAACAGCTAGATGATAACAAAAGCATATGGAGGATTTTTATTTGTTTTCCTATAGAATGTTTTCTTTAGCAAATGAAGATTACCAACAATTAGATGCACCTCAGATGACTAATTTGCTGAAATCCAAATGGAAATATAGAGGCTACAGCCCACCCAGGGCTCAGACTTGCCAGTAGCTGCCTTGAAGACAATAAGCAAGCTGAGGGACTAAAAGCTGCAGGAGCTTAGGAAAAAAACACAGGCTCCAAGCCAGCACACCCAGTGGGCTGGTATCGCAGCTCTCAGGCTTTCTGGGGAGAAGCAAAGTGTTCTGCAACTTTAGAGACCTATTTTAAAACAGAATAGTATTTTATTGTGCTTAATTTCACAATTAAGAAAGCTATGTGCCAGAAAAATGTGCTGCTTCTGAGATTTTAAGACTGCACAGAGGGAAAGATATACTATCAAAACCAAAATGATACTGTTATTTTAAATCATTTTCTGGCACAATGCTGACAAACCCCCTACCTCACATTGTTCAGTCCCCATATAAAACAATTCAGATTTGGGTAATACTTTCTCCTTGTCTCCAAGGTACTACTGACTCTATGCTCAGCAAGCTTTTTGCAATGGGTTCAGTTTCACTGTCATTCCGTCTGCCCCTGGAAGTCAAGATGTATCTGCTTCTGTATATTCAGTCTTCATGGTGGAAAAAGGTTCACATTATGAAACTTTAGGGTCCTAACATATTCAAGGTCAACCGGTTATGATTCTAGAAGATTTTTGACTTGAGTCAAAATCACTTGAATGTTCTCTTCCCACTGAAGCCATGTGAAAGAAGAGGTATTAATAGAGTGAAGTTATTATTGTGTTAACCAAAGAAGTGGCCTGATTTGATAAACTCCACTGTGTGTACACCACTATAAATCATGTGGCTGTTAAAAGTCTACTCATTTTGCCACATTGCAACTAAACATGCAAAGAAAAAAAAAATTTTAAATAACAAGCAGCTCTCTAAATATTCCTTAAACTTTGATAAGTTTCATAAAGGAAAGTGAAGTACTTGACACTTTTCAGCATGAGTAAAAATGATAACAATTCCTTTTAAGAAGACAGAATTCATTGTGGAAATGACCTAGCAAAGAAATTTGTTTTAGACCATATTCTCCTAGTTCAGAACACACAAAAGATTTGGAGTTCAAGAGAGTCATATATTAATGAAACGAAACACTGTATCTCTCTCATCTGATAGATATGATGCTGTTTATACTGTTTAGATAAACTGAAGGCATGGAGAAAGGCAAGCTGATTGAAACTCTACTATACTTACAGCTAAGATTTGCAGTCTTTCAGAAACAGCAAAGTATCTGACATTTTTATAGCTTCATATTCCCTGTATTGTCAGATCAGGAAGCAGTAAGATTCTCTGAAGTTGTTGCTTCTCCAGGATGAAAAGGTCCAGCTCTCAGTCAGTCTTCAAACATCAGGTACTCCTGACCCTGACTCTTGGCGGCCCTCAACTGGGTTCACTCCTGTATGTCAGTATTCTTGTGCTTAAGGGCACAAAACTTGGACATAGTAGTCCAGATGTGGTCTTGCAAGTGCTGAACAGGTGGGAAAGATCACTACCCTATACCTGCTGTCAACACCCTCACTAATGCTGTTCAGGGTACATTGTCCACCAGGACCCCAGAGCTTTTCTGCAGAGCTGCTTTCCAGACAGTAGGACCCAAGAGTGCCTTGTGGCTGGACTTACCACAACCCAGGGGCAAGAGCTTTCATTTGTTCTTGCTGAACTTCATAACGTTTCTGTCAGCCCACTTCTCCAGCCTGTCCATGTCCCTCTGGCAGCAGCCCTCCCTTCCCAGTTTGGGTCACCCCAACCTGGTGTAACTTGCAAACTTGCTGAGAGTACTCTCCATCTCATCATCCAGGTTGTCAATGAAGACATGGAATAGTATTGGTCCCAGCATTGATCCCTGAGGGATCCACCACCTACTGGCTGCAAGTTTGGTTTTTGAAGCCCAACCTATTTTCTGTCTACTTTATAGTGCCTTTATCCATCCTGTGTCCTACTAATTTTGGGGCTATGGAAGAGGCTAAGGAAGAAAGCTATGGAGGGTGTCAAAGACAGTTAAAATCAAAGTATATAACAACCACTGTCTTTCCCTTTCCAGACACCTCATCATAGAAAGCATATTTCCATACAGAAAATGTATCTATTCCCATTCAGCTTGCTGCCCTTCATGTGTTTACAGATGATTTGCTCCAGCAATGTTTTCAGGGACTGAGGTGAGGCTGATTGGCCTGCAGTTATCTGGATCCTCCTTCTTGTCATTCTTAATGATCTAGTTCCACTGACTCACAGAAATGATGTATGAAAGCCAAGTGATTTAAGTGACACCTGACTCTGCCTTCCTCTACTGTGGGTACTGGTTCACTCCTGTTGACTGCTAAGAAGCTCGGGGACCTGGAAGGCCTAAGGACAAGCCTTGCAAGTGAAAACCACAGTATAAAAAGTACCTCAGCCTTTTTCATGACCCTTGGCACTATGTTGACTACTCCAGTGACCAATGGGCCCACACCTAGCCTTCCTTTTGCTGCTGATGGCAAAGAAACCCTTCCTGTCCTTCACCTCCCAGGCTAGTTTTAGCTCCGGCTGAGCTGAGGCTTTCCTGACTCCATTCCTATATACAAGGGCACTGCCTCTGTATCCCTCCCAAATAGTTTGTCCCTTCTTCTTTCTGCTTTCCCTTTTGTGTTTCGGCTGAGTGAAGAGTGCCATGTTCATTCATATTCATCTTCTGTAAATCCTGTCTTCTGAAGAATAGGAAGGACAGTTCCTATACTCAGAGGATACTGTCTTTGCAGATTAGCTAGCTTTCCTGGACTTCTTTGTCCTTCAAGGACCCATGGGTTCCTGCCAAGCACCTCCCTGAACAAACATCTCCCCTCATCATATTATTGATCAAATGTATCAAGAAATAGTCTTCAATCTATTCCAGAAATCTGGATTCCTTGTGTTCAGCCTTATTGGACTTCCACTGGTTACTGGAAGTGGTAAAGTCACAAAAGAATACCAATGTCTGGGAGTGAAGCTTTTTCCACCTCCCTTAAGAATGCTTCATCCGGACTTGATGATCTCAGAGGTCTTTTCCAACCCCGTTGATTCTGTGATTCTATGATCTGCCTTCTCTTGTTGATGAGAAGGTCTCGAGCAGGCACCTACTACAATATCACCTGTCTTGGTCTGAAATTTGTTCGTCGCCCAAAAGCAGTCAAGTGGTCCACTACTTCACACAAGGCTCCGTCCACCCAAAACACCCCTTTGTACAGAGCACACCCTTAAGTGAGGGCATCTCATGCTGGCATCCTGTTAGCACCCCAAGGTACATGTGACTTCTATATACAACTGAGTCCAAGGTTAAGGAGTTGCATCATCTTTGTTACAGAACAAAGAGATAAGTGGGTCAGACATGCCGAACTTCCTTAAGTTTCCCCCTTCTTTGGTGAAAAAAGACTGAAGACATGATGCACAGTCACTCTTTTAATATACATGAACCATAGTAATTCCAGGGGAGGAACGCATGTGTAGGCAAATGGAAAAGTTTCCACAGAACTGATTTCAGTGCTGTTGGAGTATATTAAAATGTTTTTATTCAATTACTAATCATATTATAGAGTAATTATTAATTCTACACAATAGAAATTAAAATTTTTAATATGGATACTTATCTAATGATCTGTGAAACTCATCGTAGAGAAACACAGATTTTATATGTGTGTGTTTTTAAACTTAATTAACACACAAAACTGTCAATCCATCTTTCATGATGGGATGTATATATCAACATTTGTAATCTTTGATCCAAAATCCACATAATTAATGACCTTACACACTTTTAACTTCCTCTACATTTCTCAAACTTTGTTTCACTTTATTTATCATTTAGACAGTACATGACGCAATGTTTATATTATAGTATTAATACAGAATCATAAAATATGCAGAGTTGGAAGGGATGCACAAGAATCATTCAAGTCCAGCTCCTGGCCCGGCACAGGACTATCCCCAAGAGTCACACCATGTGCCTGAGAGGGTTGTCCAAACTCTTCTTGAATTCTGTCAGGGTTGGTGCTGTGATCACCTCCCAGGCAGCCTGTTCCAGTGACCAACCATTCTCTGGTGAAGAACCTTTTCCTGATATCCAACATTCCCCCCCCAACCCAGCTTCATGCTGTTCCCTCAGTTCCTGTCACTGTGTGATCAGTGCCTGCCCCTTCACTTTCCCTCATGAGGATTTTGAATACTGTAATGAGGCCTTCCCTGTCTCCTCTTCTTCAGACTGAGCAAGCCAAGTGACCTCAGTCGCTCCTCATATGGCTTCCCCTCTAGGACATTCACCATATATTTAATTTTATATATATATATATATATATATATATATACACACATATGTATATTTTAAAATATACATATAGTATTATATATAAACTTTTAAAATGAAATACAAAGTTTATCATTAAAAAATTTCCCTATTTTTAAAAACTTTTTTTCCCCATTAAAATATACCCTAGGACGCAGATGCCTGCAATTGTATTTTAAAACAAGAAAATAGTGCACTTTAATACTGCATGTTCAGTGTCTTGCAAGTAACTACCTGCCATTGTGTAGTACCATAAAGCCCAAACCTTGCTCTCCATTCATTATGCTATGTAGCCGTTCAAAGACTACTTGACACCCTGCTTTACAGCATCCTGAGGTTTGAGCTAGTATTTACCTCTTATTTGCAATGGCATGATAATTATTAGTTTAGTAAGTGCCCACAGCAAAACTTCTTGAAAAAAGTATATTTCACATCTTGACTTAATAACATCTTATTTTTCACTCAGTTTTACAAGTTTAACTGAAAATCTCCAGTCTTTAGGTCACCTGCATGCAAAGATAAATAATGGAAGAAAGAGCTCTGTAACACTCCAACACCTCTCAACATATAATAAAAAAATGCTACCAAACCCTAAAACATCTAGATCCCAAACTGCAAAGTTTTTGTTTACCACAAATTCTTTTAAGCTAAGGATTTCTATCTGGCATTGTAAGTTAATTCACCCGAGCCAGACTTTGACATGTAACTTGATTTCTTCAGGCTAGAGAGGCAGTACCAATTGCTTACCTGACTCACACGCAAATGTCTTTGATGTCTCATCATGAAAGATAATTGCCACTGCATGCTTCTTTGTCTCTCGAGGCAATCTGGTTATGTTTTTGATATTGTGCAGCTCAGTTACCTTAAAACGAAAAAAAGTATTTTAGATCAGTGTATAAATAGTCCAAATAAAACTATTAACCTTAACTGCTCCAATTTTACTATAAACAGTTTTTCCCCCCATCTTAGTTTCTGCCAGGTCATGGTTAATTTTTTACAGAAGCTGCGAGAGGGTCCTCATTAAGGTCCAGATATAATTCCATACTACATTGCCAGGGGCAGGAGTAAGCGACTCTCGCTTCCCAGGAGAAGGACGTTCCTTCCAGTGGAGAGAAAGTCTGGTGGGGAAGAGCTGGTCCATATTTGTTGTGGGCTTTCTGTGTAAATTGTTTCTTAGCAAAATGTTATTAATAACATTTTGTTGCTGTTACTGTTAATTTTCTTATCTCATCACTGTTTCCAGTCAATTGTTCTTATCTCAACCCATGATTTACACCTTTTGTGCCTCCAAATCTCAACTCTGTCCTTCCAGACCAGGAAGGGAGAAGGGTAGGGGAGAGTGAGTGAATGGCACTGTGGTTTTAAGTCTTGGTGGCAGAACTAAACTGGGGAATACCATTCCCAAACCACAATACCCCCTAAACTTATTTATTTTTATAAACCTTTTAATACCTAAATAGGTAGAAGCTAAAGTTGCAAAACTTTCTATAAAATATAATGTTTTAAAAAGGAAATGTTCTATTTCTCTAATAAAGTCCTACTTGGAATCATAGTTTATAATGACATCAAGTCAGTCTTATGATTTTCTGCAATCTATTTTTCAATTTCTATATTCATACAACTTGGATCAGTTTCAGAAACTACATCAAATAGAAAACCTAATGTAGGAAGGACAGTGCTTTATTAGTTAAGTGCAGTAATTCAATTAATATGCCAAATAGTATCACTACATTTGCAAGAATAGATCCTCATCTGTCTTTAAAAATTAACAGTCATCCTTAAAAGAACTCAAATTTTTATTTTATTTTCTAAATATCTGAAAAGCTTATCTACAAAAAAATCCTTCCAGCAAATTTACAGCATAAAAAATCCAATCTATTTCCATTTTCTTTTGATGCAAGTAGATAACTACAATTAATACAAATGGAAGAAAAATATGTTATTAAAACCAGAGCTAGTGGCACGGCTGATATTAATCTGCTTAACACCTCATATTATAAAATCTTTTTCTCAGTTTCTTGGAACTCTGGGCAAAATTTATCTGTTTATAGTTGGTTTATTCAGGCAGGACATTTGCCTCAGGCAGAATTAATTTCTAAAAAAACATGAGTCTGGTCATCTATGACTAGGGAAAAAATGGACTGAATGTAGGTACATTTTTCTTGTTTTGCTTTGAAATTCTTATGCTGCCAGTATACAGGTCTAGAATTCCTTCTCATAAGCTGGAAGGAATGTTTTTAAGGCAACAGAAATTTTATATGGTGCAGTAAAGAAATGGAACATGTTGGGACAAAGATATTTCAAATAATATTTATAGCAGATGAACAGTGAGCGGCATCAAGAAGCCAGCAAAAGAAACTGAGACAAGCATGAAATGGAAAGCTGACGATGAACTTGAGATTAGAACTGAAGACTGCTCTAGGGTTTATCTTGATAGCCTTCAGGAAAACTAACTTCAGTTTGTCAGTATCTTTGTTGTAACAGGGGGGCCAAAACCAGATGAGGTTCTGTAAATATTGTCTAATGTGTGCTGAACAGAAGGGGATAATCATTCCCTATATTGACTGGCCATGGTTCTGTTCATACTGCCCATGGAGCTTTACTAGCAGAAGCAACAAGGTCCAGGGCCGTACCCACACGCCTGCTCCCAACCTGCCCATCCCAAGTCTTTGCCGCCGCAGGGGACCATTTTGATTTTCCTTTGTCTCTGAAATCATACTGCCTCCCTAGACAGCACAAAACTTCTTATAACTCCAATGTGGCAGGCAAAGTTATATGAACTGCCTCTTCCAAACTCCCTAACTTTTACTTTCTTTCAAGTCAAAGTTTTTTGAGCCATTCGTAGTTTCACACAGAAGTCATATTCCTCTTGTGCATAACTTTCCACAAAAATGGACCTATTTGAAACTACCACAAGATACTGTGAGATATCTATTTTCTTGTCAAATGCTTTAATGGTTTAACATGGCTGGATAAAATATTTCTGCCAGTGGAAAAAAGTTTTTAAAAATTATATCTTTCTCATTTAAATGCTTTGTTTTACAAGTACCAGAAGAAATAATAATTGTCGTTACAATATTCTGAGGATATAGGGAATTTATACACATTTTAGGAAAAATAACTAATTTCACTGGGCAAGCTAACAAAAAAAAAAAAGTAACTGAGCTTTAGCACTCAGCAGCACATTTCACATATTCACAGAATAGCTGAGGTTGAAAGGAATCTCTGTAGGTCATCTGGTCCAGCCACTCTGCTCATGCAGGACCACCTAGAACTAATTGCCTGGGACCACATCCAGATGATTTTTGGGTATCTCCAAGGTGAGTCAGGCTCAGCAACCTTCCTAGGTAACCTGTATCAGAGTTGTTCAGTGTTTCCTGATATTCAGAGGGAACCTCCTGCATTTTAGTTTATTCCCACTGCCTCTGGTCCTGTCACTGAGCATCAGTGAAAAGATCCTGGCTCTGTCTTCTCTAAACCCTTCAAGTATAGAGAATATTCTCATTAATAAGCCTTAATGAGCCTTCTCATATTCAGGCTAAACAGTCTCAGCTCTCTCAGCCTTCCCTAATAAATGAGAACATTCAGTCCAGTCTCCTCATCCTTTTTTTGACCCTTCATTGCACTCTCTCCAGTATGTCCATGCTTCTTTGATGCTAGAAGCCCAGAACTGGACCCAGCACTCCAGGTGTGGCCACACCAGTGCAGAGTAGTGGGTCAGGATCACCTCCCTCAACCCTCTGGCAACACTCCTCCTAAAGCAGCCCAGGATACTGTTACCTTCCTTTGAAGAAAGAGCATATTGCTGGTTAGTGTACACCAAACCATACACAAGCTGAAGGAGCAGTTTTATGTTTATCTGTTGGGCAAGTCAACAGGTTGACAGAAAGAAATCCCAGCAGTTAATATTTCAGGAACACACCCTGACCTAACAACAAGAGGAGCCATAATATCAAATAAGCTCCTCAGTATTTCTATATGTTATGCAATTTTTAATATCAGAGATGAATATTTGCTTTCATATTCATCTTTTAAAATTTGCTGTATGCTTTGCTCCACAATCAGAGCAGAAAGATAAAGGCAAGACTGTGAAAGTCTTTCTTCCCATTGCTAGAGAGAATTAAGTTAATCAAATTCTGAATTCTGGGTTTAATGCCAGTGGAGCATGAGTCATTTCTCTACTTGCTGAACACTCACAATTAAAAAATAAACACCTGAGAATTTAGATAATTTTGCATGAAGGAAAACCTGAACTTTGCCTTGGCAACCAGACTGCTTTATCTCAGGGATTTTTAAAGCTCTGTCTTAAATTTTATCTATCTTTTTTTAAAACATATAAATCAATAAACCCTTTTAAGTGGAGAAAAGTATCAAAGCCACTAAAAAGACAAAAAAACCACCCCAAACCAACAACCAAAAAAACCCCCAAAAAACCCCAAACAAACAAGCAACAAAAATCAGAACTGCTTTGCAATAATTTAAAACACCTCTTTGCAGACTTTAAGAGGGTTTTAAAAGACTAAAAAAATTGAAAAATTATATTAAATTCTATTAATTCTACTTTTTTTAAAGAAGGAATATTATACCAAAATCTGCTCCCTGTGGTATTATAATGGTTGTTCTTCACAACAACAAAACATCATTTTGAAACAGACCATTATTTAACTTGTACCAATAGGAAAACAAAGGGAAAATTTACTGTGCCATTACACATGTAAGAATCTTACCTAGACTTTCCACAAAAAAAAAGGTGGGCATTTTCCCATTGCAGAATTACACTTTGCCTAAAGCTTTGGTAAAGTTAAAAACAACCAACAAAAACTTTGAAAATCAGTTTTCTTATTTTCCCCATTTGGAACTCTCTAGAATGAAATTAACTTCAGCAATAAACAAAATCCCCATTATTACCTGCTCTGTGAGCGATCTTGCAAATTGTTTTCTTGTCTACCATTATCCTTTGATTTCTTCCAGTAGCGAAGTTTATCCTTTGTAGTTTACAACTTTTCACTAACATTACCTTGTTAACTGAGCTGTTCGTTACTAGACAGTGGTGCTACCATTCAGTGTTGTTCTCCATATGTTGCTCAGTGTGGTACATAATAAGGACTCTTAGCACCTGGACCATTTCTCAGTTCTCCTACTCCTCATCAGTAATTCCTGCTTCATATGTTCATCACTCAACAGCCCATGCATACATTTCCTTGCTGGTTCTTTTTTTCTATTTGGTTTGTTGATCTGTTTTTGTATCAGTCTCTAAAACCACTTCACTTTCCCTCTAGAAAGACAATTTAACACTGGTTGATGAAAAGATGTAGAATTGTTACTTAACTTATATATTAATAAACTTTCCTTTGCTGAGCTTTCTCTTTTTTTCCCCCCCTATTTTTAACATCTAACAGGTTTTTTATTTTCTTGGAGGTTTGACATAACTATATCAGAGACATCATTGTCCTTTACTTCTCATTAATACTTGATGAACAGACATCAAAGCCTACATAAGCCTGAAGGGCTACTAGGTAGGATAATTTCTAGGATTGGTAAGGCATCATCTCACTCCTGCAAAATTAAACTATGCATGGCTTGCATCAGGGTCTCAGGGCTACACATCAATGTTAGTTACCGTAACTTGGTTCCTCTCACAGTCAGGAATTTGGATCACCTCAAATATTCCTTAAAAACACAGCTGAAAATAAATGTACTTGATCTGGAGACATTTTTTTTTAATAAGCCTCAGATTTTTCACCAAAATGTAAAACCTCTTCACAGATGTACATCAAGCACTGAGCAAGAAAGTAAAAGACTCTATCATAAGCTTTTTGCTATCTCATGAATCATCCAACTATTGCTTCAAGTGATGCAATGCATTTCTTCTCCTTCTCATTGCTTTTCTTTATCTTGGTCTGCAGATAATCCCAAAACTTAAATTTGTTTTGTGTTGGTGTAACACCTCATCTGAAAAGAGCACCACATTCAGAGCTTCTACTTGCTTCCTTTAAGTAAATGCTATGTAGGAATAATAAAGTCCATAAACATCAACACCTTGTAAATGCTGTCCAGCCACATCTGGGTGGATCAACCATAAGGGAAAAAAAAAGAAAGAAAAATAAGAAGCTCTCTGCTTCTTTATATTACGACAGCATAAAAAATTCTATAATTTTTTCTAAATAAAATAAAATCATAAAATATAGAACAGTGCATAAAGCTCAAAATCAAAAAGAGCTAAGACAGGCTCCTTTAAATGAACTAACAGTTAACAAATCTCATGTTAGGGTCAAAAAGGCAGGAGGATCAGAGAAAGTAGAAAGCTACTGCCTTCACTTTAAAAAAAAACAACAAAACTTTGGTTCCTTGAAGATTTCCCTAATCTGATGTCTTATGAGAATCACTGGTCATCTGAGAGGTTCACGGGAACTTGAAGTGGTCTTTTTGTATGAAGATCCCAAATTTGATGCTAATACTGAATTGTTTCAACTCCCTACTCCCTGCCAGAATGCCCAAGCATTGTCTGATGCCAGGGGACTGAGTCACAAGAAACACAAAAAGATTGTTCTATATTAGTTTTAGTGCATTTCTGTGCCAACCAACTTGAAAACACATGAAAAGTATCTTGATAGATTTCAGAAGTCTAACTCCACTTGTCTCTAGCTAAACCAACTGTAATTTAATTTCAGTAAAGTCATGCTGCGAATTCCTAGTAAATAATTCAAGCGCAGGAAAATTACTAATATAAGAAAGTCTGCAGTGGCAGGTAGCCATGGCCTAAATCCAAGCAAGATACATTATTCAGGATTGTTATATGGAAAATAAAACCTCTGAACAATAGACCAAGCCTTTGAAGTAGACAATCACCTCTGTCTAGCCAGAAGAGATCAGATAATAGATTAAGTAACTATTGCTAGTAACAAACTTGTGGCCTCTCCAAAAACACTTTAGCCCTTGCCTGTCTTGACATGACATTTCAGAACTCCCTTTCTTCTCTCCATCTGAGCGCTGGCTGTAACAACTCATTCCATGTTAAGAGCCTATTTTTACAAGGAAAAAACACCTACAATTTTCCTATGACCTATGTTCTATCAAAGTCTTCTTTTTGAAAGAGTATTTTTTACTTAGGTAAAAAAGAGGAAATAATTACAAGATCATTTTCATTATGCTAGCAAAATATTTTATATTATAAAACAGTCACTGTCAATGCCTCTTAAGATACCTATTGTTTAACATGTTTGGAAGTTGTGGGTTTTTTCTTTTCTTTTAGATATCCTAATTATATTCTTAGGTGTGAAAGGCCATTAAATTACAAAATACATTTAATTTAAGCAAAGGCTTATATTAACTGGGATGCGTTGTTTCTTAACAGCCAATATAATTTGCCTCTTTTCTGACTACTTTCTTTGGAACTACATTTATTTCTCTCAAAGAGGAAGGATTTTAAGAACAATGCAACACACTTTCTCTTTAATATATCGTACTTCATCACTGACCCACACTGGACATTTATTTGTTCGCTTGTTGTACTAAAAATCTGACATGCAGCTGAAGATCTAGGATTTCCTTTTATGTTACCTGAACATGTAAAGACTGTACGTGCATAACACATCTAGGGCTCTGGTGATCAAATTATACATTTAAATAGATAACTCTTCCACAATTATAGAAATATTACTTCCAAATCACATACTACATTTGCATTACTACAAAAATTATAATTCCACAGTAAAAAAAGAGGTCCAAAAGAGACGAAAACCACAAAAATCATGCATAAAGTCGTAAGTGCTCCATTCTGGGTTATATCCTACTTGAATTCTTCCAAACATGTGCCTCCCATATGAAACTGGGAGGGAAATGCTTCTGTGACTCCATCTACTGAATGTTATTTCCGCTGTGCAAGGACCTGGAAATTGCCTGGGCCGAGAAAAAGGTCTGAATTTACATAAGTGGGTTTCTGTTTTGCATTGCACACCACCCTCCTGTCATTTAATTTCCAACTAAAAAAAAATAGAAGCAGAAGAGAGAGCTACAAAGTGCAACCATTTATCCTCTTATTTCTTAATAATGGCCCACATACTACCATCTGTTGTGCAATACCACGCAAGCAGTAATGTAACAGAGCAAAAGCCAACACGGTGGCAAGGAGCAGGGACTAGTGAGTGATGCCCAGACAGTTAAAGAACCACTTCAAAACAGAGACAGCATGGCAACAGCAAGAGTGTGATATAAGAAGCAAGAGCTATGTTAACTATCGTTTCAAGAAAAGGGCAAAGGCACCAACATGCTAAAACGCCATTCTGAATGCTGCTGCCAGTCTGCAAAAGGAGAAAAGGAAATGTTGGCTCACTGTGGATGAAAGGACTACAGACAGGATCTCAAAGCAACTAAACATCTGCCTCCAGCTTGGTTTTCAGTTATACTATCTGCAGCTAGCAGCAGCTCCTTTGACATTACTAAATCCAATTGCCACAGAGTAGAAGTTTTATTACAGCTTCAGACAGGGCTGGATGTGATCTTGGCTGTTAAAAAAGGCAGTGTGCTGCCTGAAAAGCATAAAGACCTTTGGGACTAGAGAAATGGCTGCATTAACAGAAGCACAGGCTGTACATCAAGGGAAGTGACTTTTCTTCTTTACTCAGCACTCACTAGATCACATCTATAACACCACGTCCAGTTTTGGGACTCCAATGAAATTGATAAGACAAAGTGAGTTCAGCGGAGGGTCCCCAGGACAACCAGAGCTGGAACACCTGCCCCATGCAGGGTAGCTGCTCCAGCCTGCAGCAGGGATGGCTTTAGGGGCATCAAACTGCAGTCCCCCAGTGCCTGCAGGGAGGTTATCTAGGAAACAGAGCCAGGCTTTTCACAGCTGTGCCTGGTGGGAGGAAGAGGGACAATGGCCATAAACTGAGACCAGAGATGTAGAGGATGCATATGAGGAGCAATCTTTTCACCAGGAAGACAGCCCAGCAGTGGGGCAGGCAGCCCGGAGAGACTGTGGCCTCCCACCCCTAGCGACCCAACTGGACAACACCCAGTGCAACCACGTTTGCTCAGACCTTTGACCTCAGAGGTGGCTCTACTGTCAGCTTGAGTTGAACAAGAGCACTCTTCAGTTCCATTACATTTTGAGTCTAAAAAAGGGATGCTAACAAACGCTCTTAAGATATTTGGACCTTTCTGGGCTTGGCCAAACCCTCAGGGGATTAGGCATTCAGAGTATTTAAGATAAAACACATTTTCCTGACTTCAGCATATCTTGAAAAAAACCCCAGCAATCAACAATAGGACCAGGGGATGCAAGAGATTGAAAAACATGACTTGAGGTAAAAATGTACTAAGAGGCATTAAAAAAAAAAAAAGAAAAAAAATCTTTTTGTGAAGAATAGCAAGTCTTAAAGCACAAGATTACAAGAGAAACATAATAAAGCAACATAATGGGGGAGAGGAGAAATCCCAAGATCAGAGAAGTGAAAGAATGGATCATAAAAAGGCAAAAACAATTCACAAAGAGAACAGAAGAGTTTTCCCCATCTCTGCATGCGGATTTACCCTTGGAATATAAGTTGTTATGGTAACAACACTCAAGGAATTTTGCCAAGGAATGGCATATCAACCTCTAGGGCAGGTCTCCAGCTGCTATTTCAAAGGATTAAGTGTTTAAGAAACTTCTACCAAGTAAATGTTGATCCCTGTAAGTACTAAATGGAAACCACGCCTATAACAACAGTAATCTTGTCTGTTAAATGAAAAAGTAAAAAATAAAAATAAACAAACAAAACCAGACAGAATGAATGAATATATTAAAAATAAATTAGGCTATGTATAACGTAGTAATGTCAGGGCAAGAAAGTCAACTTGTATGGGAAGAAATATGTGTACATCTGATAGTAGATGGACAATGAAAAATTCCTTCTTGCCCCCCAGATAAAACTGAGATTTACAAAAATGAAGAAATTAAACATATTCAGCATTTTTGGAGAATGCAGATGGCATTATGTAAATTTAGATTGAATACAAAATAAAATAACTATTTTAATTTTTTAAAATTTAAATAAATGCAAGAGAAAGACATTTTTAATATTTACCTCAATTCCCTCCTTTCTTTAAGTCTTCACTACTGTTAATATTAGCATATCTGACTTTCATATGGGCTACCACCAGAGTACCCATTTTCACATTGTACTCTGACCACCTACCACATAAGCAGGTACAAACTCTTCACTTTGTCTCAATGAAATCTAAAAAAACTAAGAATGGAAACCAAACTTGCTTGACTAGCTTTTGTTATGTCACCTTAAATGCTAGATTGTCTGAAAATGTTTGTAAATCAAACCTACCAAGGCAGAGTGAGCATATTAAGTCATATAAGCTACTTTTAGTAGGTAAAGATGTAGTGGTTTTCCCAAGCCAAGTTACTTTCTATCAAACTGTGCTGCTCCAATACTGTCAGCATTGAGCTGCTGCCTAACCCATAAAAACAACCAGCCTACTGGGATTATTCTAGTTTTGGCTGGTAGCCTGGTGTTTTAAAGCAATAGTTAAAATATGATCAGTTCATGTGTATGTGAACCTATTCCCTTAACAAAATTTTAATTAGGATTTTTAAATACATACTGAAAAAAAATGCATTCGCACTTCAAAGGGTATTTGTACAGATAGTAATTTGCAATACAAAAATCCCAGTTCTCCCCAATCCCATTTCCTCGCTGTCCTAAAGAACCTTTGAAACATGTTTTCCAATCTGACCTTTCATTTTGAAGTGCTATCTGAATACCAGACTACCGTGTATAGCGTTAAAATAAAAGGGGGAAAATACAGACTTCTGCAAAAATGAATGTTGACAAAATTTAAACTACTGCATTAATGCTGCAAGAACACTCTAATTTGAAACCCAGGCTCACACTGGAAAAATAACTCCATGATAGAGAGATGGCAGAGAGTGAAGACGATTCACAACTGAAATAAAATAGGTTTCATAATTATCTTTCCAAATTTCAGATACAATAAAAAAATGCTTTCAATACCTAACTTCCTGCTAGAGTTAGTAGGCATGCAAACAATGTTTATGCCTGAGAAATAAAATGGGACATTTCATTACTGTAGCTTAATTATCCAAGTAGAGTAGTAAGACAACACTTCACAATGAAAGTGTAAATGAATTAGATCATTATATGAGTGTTAATACCATTATGAGGCTTCTAAAATATACTAGACAGCTAGAAACTGTTTCCATGTTCTAGAGTTTTTGCTTTTAACATTCTCAAAGTACATGATTATGCCCAGATCTTTTCAATTTTTAGCCCAAAGTACTGGTTAATTAAAAAGAATGTGTTACCTGTCTTTGACTAGAAAGAAAAGGAGAAACGTACTTTTCCAAAACTTCCTTTAAATTTTTCTCTTGGTTTACTTAAATTGGCTGACCTATAATAGTTTCCAAACTTATCTTGTTAGAACAGCTCAATTAAAAATAAGTGTTTATTAACACAGACTAAATTTGAAAACAAATCACTTACATGCAGTAATTGCTTGAGAGCTGTAAGTGATGGGTATATCATTCTACCTCCTAAACTGCTAGTTATAACCCTAACCAAGGTTGTTATGGTAACAACACTCAACTGGGTCAGGAGTGCTTACAAGTAATCACAGGCTTTCAATGCACATAAATTATTATGGCTGTATCTATGCCATACATGATCCCAGTGGCTGAGCCACAGGTTTAACTCCCCTTTCTATCCCTTTCAAACTGTGAAAGACTTTAATTTTGGCTGTAGGTTACTTCAGTCAGATCCTGAATCCACTGGGGAGCCTTGGGTGAGAATCAGGTGACAAGGGCTGGCTTACTCCCGTTGTAACCCTCACAGGAGAAAAAAAAGTCATAGTTGGGAGGAAACTCATGACACAGATTTTAAGGACCTCTCAGATGCTGAGTGTGTGCTGAAGTATCAAGAGCTATATTCTGAAAAAAATAGATTATATTAACCAGGAAAGGAGAAGAGGCATTGCCCTCCCTGTTCCTTGCTTTCTCACCACGTTTTCCCAAAGGAGAGGACGATTCAAACAGGCACAGGACTCAGCCAGGGTCTCTGCCACATTGCTGGTTGTGGGCAACAGCAAGCGGTGCGAGCCCATGTGTGTACATGTAGAAGCACAACCACGGACATATCCACTAGCCTAAATTTTTTTGTTTGGTTTTAGAAAGCATTAAAACAATAAATATACACCAAACACAAAACCAGTACTTTTTAGAAAAACTTTCCTCTGTTGATTTTTGAAGGATGTAAATTTGTCCCAGTGTCTTTAAAAATAACTCCCAACCCAATGGATTTTGATGCTGTTCTTAAATACAAACATAGATATAATAGGCATTTCAGATATTCCGAAGGAAGTATTAATAGCATCAGACTACCTATGAGATTCCTGGATTCTCATCAGAAAAATGAATCAACTAGATGAAAAACTACCAGATATAGAAAGAAAATTAATTACTTTAGTTTAATCTAAATTCAGTCCATGCCTGTACATGTGTGTGTACACATACACCCAAAGTAGTCCGGAATTCTTTGGGAGAAAAAGGTGAAAGAGAGAAAAATGCAATAAAGCAAACCCAAGGTAAAAGAAAATTAAAAGAGTGCAATAATTTGGAAAAGAAGAAAAGGAATGATTCTAAACAGAAAAGTCCTTCTTTTAGGATTATTTTAAATGAGAGTGGAGGTTTTTACAAACTTTTTGAAATGTTTTCACTTTATTTGTTTCTAAAATTAACTGAAATTTGTTGGCTGATAATTTGAAAATTCTTTTAGCTTAATTGTCATCAGGGATAAATTAATTTTGAGTATCTATTATGACAATTACATACAGCTACATTTTCAATTCTAATGCATTTTTAATAACCTTCATCAGGCAGTGATTTGAATTTCAAATTTCCTTCTAGTAAGAAGTAAAAATTAGATAGTTTTGTGCTAATTTTCATAATAAATTGCTCTTTATTTACGTTGCAATGCCTCCCTTACTCTAAGTAAATCAAAACCTTAAATGAAACCTAGTACTCATAAGACTTATTATATTTCATCTCCCTTTATTAAGAAAAAGTAAATTACAGTGACAAACCTGTCTGCCCTCCCTCATATACCATAGCCTGCTGTTTGTACCTGTCTGCTTCCTTTTATAGTTATTGTACAAGGGCCCATGCCTACTCTCATTTCCACATCGAAATAGTAAACATTCCCCAGCAACACAGACACATAATTCAGAGTAGCTTCAAGGGAAAATGTTGTCATTAGGAAAAAAAAAAGTTCTCACATAAGATTGTTTTGCTAGTGTTATAAACAGTAGGCTAGATAATTAGGTCTTTAACTTTCATCATGAACTTTTATTATTTATGTAGTATACACTTGAATAGTGAAAATAGACACAGAGAATACTGGAAAAAAGTAAAAAAAAAGCAGAGTCAAGTTCTAAAGGCTAGGAAAGGAAGACCTCAATATTACTTTGACTACTAGTTCTATAGGCCTAGTCCGTCATTCTCTTGTTGTTTATGGCAGTGGAAGCCACTGGGTGTGATTTACGGCCTTCCTACCCTGTATCTTAAGACAAATAAATACCTTATGTTTATTGGCACCTTTTCTATACATACATTCTTCTATACATATCATGATACACATTGTCATAATTTTCACTGCAGTCAGAAAAATTGGTAAATACCATTCTGTTGAACAGAGGCTTTATAAATTTGTTTGATTGTCTTAAATTCATACAGTTTTTCTGACTTAATTGTATACAACCTGATTTCTCTTAAGGTTCTTCTGTAATGGTCATCACACAAGCGTCAATATTTCGCACAGATGATTTCAAAAAGTATAATTTTTTTTCCTGTCTTCCTCACTTCTGAGAGGTGTGGATGATATCAGCAGGGAAGGAACAAGGAATTTTATGGTGAAAACAAATGAAAGTCAAAAATATGCCCTTTAAATTATTGATTTGAATTTAAGATATCCAGGACTCATCTTTTCAACAACACTGCATTAAAAAGGGGAATTTGGTGCAAATCTCCACAGCAGAACCCAGCTGTTACTAGCTCAGTTGTTTCTTCTTGATTTCCCCCCAAGGACCAGTGAGGACTTGCTTTAGCAACCTTAATTCCAGTCTCTCCTCTCATAAGTTCCTAATCCCCAGCTTCATCTGGGTCCCTGCTACTGAAACCCTCACTTCCAAATACATTCTCTTTGTATTTCAGAACTGGCCACTCCTGGGCTATGTCTGAGAAGTGCACTTCTTCCCAGCTGCTGGAACAAATGAAGTAGTACCATTAGAGAGCAATTTGCTTGGGTGCCAGAAAACAAACAATCCCTCCTTGCTTTCTGTTAATGTGTACCTGTCCTGCTGCAAGACTCTTTGCCCCAGGTATAATGGAGCGGAAGACGGAGACTATGTCCATGTTCTTCACTTCCTTGTTCACCTCTCTCTCATTGTTAGGATTGTTATTTCTGCACCAGTCTCCTTGGCTTTGTGCAGTCAACTAAAATAGATTTATTACCTCTAGTAATATACACTTTCTTCAAATTTTTCAAGGGGAATTCTTTGCTTTAGCATTTGTCAAACCAATTCTTTGAACAGCCAGCTTTCTATCAACCTTGATGTTTCTCACAGATATCCAATGGATAAGGTCTCTCACTGAGTGGCAGAACATTTATTTCTTTATTTTTCTCCCTTGCTCTATTTGGTCTATTTCTTCTCTAAGTTTTATTTTAACGATTTTCCTTTCCCTGTTACCAAGTGCCAGGGGATATACATACAGAGAATGGCTCCATGATCTCATCTCAAACACCTGTCCCTGTACTAGTCTACAGAAATGACAGGTAGTTATTACAGTGAATGTCAGGCTTTAGCTCTGAAAGAACCGGGGGAAACATATTCCATTACTCAAGAGAGAAAATTATCTGAATTTCCGTCATATTTGAAGCTTTACAGATTACATGTGACATTTTAGCTGTCAAAGTCAGAAGTGTTTAAAAAAAAATATACACAAAACACAGGTTTGCAAGGCTTTAAACTTTGCCAAAACATGGCTAGATTTTCATGGCAAAAGCTGAATATACATAACGGACACATAGTGTTCCCTGCTCTAAGGCAGTAACACGAGAGAAGTTCAAAGAAGAGTTCTCTTGAGACAGTTTTAAGGGACTCTAGGAAGATTAAGTATATTTTTTCCATCACTAAAAATAACTGAAATATACTCAGGAGAGGGCAAGACCAGTTTGACATAATATATGCAGCTCAGGAATATAACAAGAGCTAGTAGCAACTTTAATTCATGGTTCACAGAAAAGTCTGTGTTGGATGGAACTGCTGGTCCACCTTGAAAGCAAGGTCTCTGATGAGGTCACACAGAGCCTTGCCAAGCTAGGCCTTCAAGATTTCCATGAAGGAAATAGTGACCTCTCTGCTTAGCCTGTTCTGATGTTTAGTTGTTCTCATGGCTGGTTTTTTTTTAATTCCTTATATCAAGTTAATTTCCCCTGAAGCAAACTCTGCCCATTGCCACTTGTTCTTCCCCTGGGTATCCATGAGAAGACAACACCTCAGCCACCTTATCAAAACTGAAAGCCTGTTATTAGTTGCTCCCAGGCCTTCTCTCTTTGCTACTGCAAACCTTCCTTCAGTCTTTCCTTCAGCCTTCAGTTCCTTCAGTCTTTCCTCAAGTTCTCCAATCTTCAAATTTCTCACTGGTAGTCTCTGTTTTTTCCTCTGTCTTGAATAGAGCAGTGAGAGGACAAGAATTAGGTACAATATTACAGATATGGCTTAATATGCACTCAGTAGAGAGAAGTGTTCCAGGCTAAGCATCCTCGCTCATACTCCTCCTGATGCTATCCAGGACATGGTTTGCCTTCATTGCTGCTGCACAGCTGGCTCAGCTCAGCCCACTGCCCAAAGGGACCCTCAGGGCCTTCTCAGCAGAGCTGCACTCCAGCCATTCAGTTCCCAGCCTCCTTTACTGCTTTGGTTATCAGGATTCAGGTGAAGGACTTCATGTTTAGTTTTGTAGAGATTGCGGAGCTTCTATGCCTGGACATATTCAAAACCCAGCTGGACATGGTCATGAGCAATGTGATCTGACTGATGCTGCTTTGAGCAGAGGATTGGTCTACATGGGCTCCAGAGGTCCTGAATTGTTCTATGCATCAATGGCATTTCAGAAGTTTTACATTATAATTCTTTTTCTCCTCCTGCTGAAATGTTTAAACATTCCTCCCCTATCCAGTATTATTTTTTTCCAAAAAAAAGTTTCAGTCTTCCAGCTTGTTTTAATAACATAATGGGAACACATGCTTCTATTTACAGAGCTGTAAGGGCAAGAGGGTCCCTTTTGCTGCCAAACTGTACACACACTCAACTACTAGTATGAATTTACTGTAATAACGTATACATGGATCATCGTATAAGAACCACCACTAATAGGTCTTGGTGTTGCTTTGTGTTACAAGTAGAGATTATCTTATTTTTCCCACTTTTATTTCTCTCCTTGATATGTGTCCAATGCCACTGTTGAGGAGTTCAACACCACCTATTGACACTGGTTCTTCATTTATCCTGTGAATTGACTCTTCAAATAAATACATTGTGACTCCAAGGTTTAGATGGACGAACGGAGTCCTATAAAGGAAGGGACTATTTATGCATTTTAGATCCATGTTTGTAGGAGCTCAAAGTCCTGTCAGCATGCTCAACTAGATTTCTTCATTACATTGTTAAGGAAAGAAGATGTTATTGCCTTAATACAATCTTTGTTGAAAAAGATTTTGTTTTATTAGTTTGCATGCTGCCCTTTGATGTGCTCAGACTCTATTAACAGCTTTATTACCAGCACAGTTCCAATTATTCCTGCAATTTGCTTTCTGATGCATAGGATGCTTGCTTTGAACAGCTATGCTGTTCAAATACTACTATATTTTAAGTGGGATCTGATAGTTAATGCAAGTCTTTTTGTTTGGTACAGAACTCAGTAATTTTATTAACAGTTATTCACTTAAATAGGGTTTATTTTAATCGCATCAGCTGAGTAATAGCCTTTGGAAGCAATGTCCTTCATAATCTTCCCATACTAACCAGATGATTTTACTAGAAGGCATTACTTGAAAGCACTGAAAACAAATATTTGAAGAGAATTACACGCCAAAATGGGGAAAAATAAGAATATAGTTTTTAGAAAAATTTAGGTATCTCTTCTTTGGAAGACTTGGCAAAATAAGGATGTAAAAACCACACAAAGTACATTTGGGCACGTCTTTCAGCATCAAAGAGCAAAGACTTACAAAAAATAACTGTTAAATTCTTAACTATTTGCAGATAAAAGCTTGCAAAACATTATTCAAAACTAACATATTTCACACATTCACTGGGATCCTAAGAAAATACTACTTTGAGATCACTATTTTTAAATTTTCTGAAAGAAATTCTGTAGAAAAAAATGACCATACTTATAAAGAATGAGCATAAGGAGAATAGAGAGAAAGGAGAAAGTGTTCAAAGACTGGGATGATTTTCAAAGCAAAAATCCAAAATTTGTGAATGTGACCAAATCTTAATAAGGTATTCTTATTTAGGTTTTGCTGAATATGAATTTTTGAGTGAATTTAACCAGATGAGAAAGTAAAGACTAATTGAGGAACTATAGATCAACAAACAAATTGTAGAAGCATAATGGTCAACAGAGCAAAACCAGACAGGTTTGAATTTGAGATTTTGAAAAACAGACAGCATAACAATTATACCAAGGAAAAAAAAGTGCAGAAGAGGAATTCAAATACTATTCAAATTTGGACGCAAATCAAGTGTTACAATATATCTTATCACAAAAAGCACACAAATCAAGCCTAACAATTACATTTTGATGGATGGTTTTCCAACTTCCTTTTTGAGAATGCCTTTCCATCCAAGAAGCCATGCAATATCATGAGTAATAATAGTAGCATGCCAGATTATAGATGCCCGTAAGGAGACTTGCACAACTTCTGATTTGTAGTGAACATGAGCAACCCAAGAGTCTGAAATACTCCAAAATAAAACAGGAGTATTGGACGAAACTACAGGGAACAGAAGGCCAGTTCACATTTTTTTAGCAACAAGAAGCATTTTTTAGGCAATTTGGCAGCGTCTAGAGTACACCAAGGAAAAGAACAAACCAGAACAACCCAAAGGTAACTAAGTGGAAACAATGGGAGAGAAGTTCTTATAAGGATTATGGTAATGTTAATTTTTATTTTTCATTTCAGAGTTGTAATTACATTTGAGAATTGTATGAGCTAGCACATAGATGACTGTGGCAAAATTTAGTCGTTTTCAAAGTAATCGGGAATTCGCTTATCTTGAATAAGCGCCTCATGGTTTAAGATCATCTCAATTACAGACTAGGAACTGTGCTGTAGAGGAATGAAAATCTTATTGCTCCTGAATATAGTGTTCTTAAACATAAATATAACCTGTCCCCTCCTTCCTCTTACCAAGCAGGACTATGAATGTACCACAGAAACTACACGTGTATGCTTGTGCACACATGCACAGGAGACCGTAATGCCAAGACTTGTTCAAGAAACTGCTGTAGCTGATACAAGAACTTGCCATAAATCACTGGGATTGCATTCCACAAGTTTCTTCAGGACAATCAAGCAGTGAGAGAAAATTTTATGGTATCTCCCCATTGTGTGGCCCTGGCCACAAATTTAATTCAGTGAATTACAGTTTAAAAGGGTACGGCTATTCTTTTTCTTGATTATTATCCATTTTTGTGGACACATTATATAATGCGCTTAACACCATCTGTCCCATATATGTTCTTGACTATCAGAAGTCATTACTAAAATGTGCAATTTATTTCATTTTGCATTTGCAGATTTATATAAAGCTCATCATAATCGAACATAATGACAGGAAAAACTACTAAATAACATAAATCTAAAAATCTTATCCTACTTTAATCTTGCTAACTTAAAACTCAAAACCTTAGGTATAGCTGCTGTTCACACAATCTTAACAGAACAATCTCACATATCAGGGGGATTAAGTCAGTAAGTCTTGAACTCTATACCAGACATCAGCTATTTCTTTATTTGAAGGGTAAGTACACAAGCATTTACAGAATCAAACTTCTCTTGCTCCAAGACAGCTATATCTTATCAGAGACAGATGCAACTCACAAGACCTTTGCTTCAGGTAAAGGCCATTTAACTTACAAGTGAAAAGGAAGCATGCATGAGTGGAACTGGAAATTTTACAAGGAATGGAAGAATCTTTATTTGTTGATTCCCATTCTGGTATTTACAGACTACCATCAGTAATTCACCTATGTAATCCTTAAGTTCCATTTGGGCTCTTGAGTAACAATGTTCTCTGTGTAGCTGGGCCTGAAATATCTATGATCAGGTTTATGACACAGACATCTCTGCAGAATCCTCCCCTGCATAACCACACTAGAACATGTCACTTTTCTCTACAGTAAACCCCAATGCAAAAGTGCTTATTTCTACTCTCTTTTTTGCACATTTTCTTCATACTCTTGGGTCTCTGGCAAGCTTTTTGCCCCTTATGGTTCAGAATCTGTATCTATAACTAGTCTTAACTATTCTGGTGAGTTGCTCTTCAAACTTTACTTTGCTCTTTCTAACTCTGCTTTAACAATTCATTGGTCAACTGTGTGATGCACTTCAGGTTTTGTTCTTATTTCTTCATGTTGCTACTTAACCACGCTGACCTTCTGTAATGCTCTGCAAACCTCTTCTAATGGGTAACAGGCACTGGTACTGTCTGATCAACATCTCCAAAGCCTGAAAGAATTGCTCTTTTTACATACCTTATATTTCTATTACAGAAATAGGCAAGCTTGTTATTTATGCCCTCTTTTAAGCTGGTAAAGCTGTGGTGTCTGGTTTTGGCCCTTTCTAATAGTGTAGGAACAGACACCAAGAATTTACCCACCCCTGGGACAGAGCTACTGCCATTTTATGCCCTCTTTGTAGGGAGCACTGGGAGTTAACACAGCTGTTCTGCACAACGTCTGCAATGAATGTTCAAGGGAAAACAGTACAGCTAAGCTATAACTTACCTGAGCAAGACTGTAATGATATACATTTACAGTAATGAGAAGTTTTAATTTGATACAAGAAACTGGAGTGAACAGATGAGGTCACATTTTGGCTAATGAATGTAATATGCACTGCTGCTGTCAGGAGGCACTTGTCTAGGACTAATGTAATTTCTGTTATTTATAATAAGAAAATTACTAGTTAAAAAAAAACAACACAGAAGCAATGCACAACAGCAATTTACAGAATTTGCAGAATAACAAATAAACCCATATATAATCTGGATACTGGCTGGGGGGGAGGGAGTCCCTTTTCCAAAGAGGTCAGCTTGTTTACTCATTAATGAATACTTATTCAGCATATCCATAACAGAAAATCTCTATTTTTAATTCTCTTAGCTCTGTGCTACCAGTTCTTGGTTTTTTTTAGCCCCTCCTGTAACTCACATTGCTCAGTACACAAGTTTATTACCTAAGTGTAGGAGACATATAGTCATCTAGGTAAAATACTTTAAAGAGGAATTTCATTGAGCCTCATTTCAAGCTCAAACATGGAATAGTGGAGATCTTGATGGAGATCTTTTATTGAGGCACTGTTTGTGATCCTGGATACTGATCTGAATGCAGATAAATCAAAAATATTTATTTTCGTTATTTCCACTTCAGATGTAAAATTTTGTTCTAAACTTCTGCACGAGAGCTAAAAAAATTGCACAACACAATACAATCTCTGTGCTACTTCTAGACCTTCTTCCAATGTAACCTAGAAGTCTGGAAGTCTGAAGGATATAAGTTCCTAGGCAATCACAGTGGACAGAGTCCCACTTTATACCATCCCCTTTCTTCTACTAGTTACAAAGAGATTGTACAAGAAAAAGGATCTCAGGGTTGATATATACATAGTCTTATATTAATATTAGGGTGTGAGCAGTGCCTTTTGCCACTTTAAGCATGTTGTCATTTCAGAAGGAGTCAGGCCTGCAACTTATATTTTAATGTCTCTTAAAACACCAGCTATCCTTTCTTCAGTATTTAGTAATTTTTTTCATTGACTCTCAGAGTTCAGAGTTAATCTTCAACTTGCATACTATATGCCCTCCTTATATTTTGTGAGTGAATAAAGAAATGGAGAATTTCAAAACAGGGTTAACAGTTTGCACTGGCTAGAAATAAATATGCATTTTGAACAACTTTAAAATATAACAAAACAATAAACAGCTCTAAAAAAGAAAGAAAAAGAATCAGGGTATTTTCATCCAATACCAGCAATCGAATAACTATACTTGATCCTACAGCGACCTGCACTGTTCCCTCAATAGTTACGCTCGGCTATTCACAAGTCATGCACATCCATGTCACCACTATTTCATTTATTTCAATGGAGGCAACTGAGGAGAATAATCACTATGAAATAATAAAATATCCTTGGAAAAAAAAAAAATCAAGCCAAAGAATAAGTTCCAGGATTTCTATTTTTGAATATACACCTTCAGAAATGGTTTCATGGCTTTATTTGAAAAATGGATATAATCCAAGTGAATGGATACAATTCCTCTTTCCCTACAGCCAGAAGCCCATTATCCTTTTAAATAGGAAAGAGTATTCATTTCTTTCTTGTCCCACTCCTTGTGCTCAAGAAGTGGAATACGAAGGAAAAAAAGGGATGAAAAAGAGTAACACTCCTCCTTTCCATTTTGCAGATGGCCACTCTTCCATCAATACTACAACATTCATCTGCATCTGTACCTATGTTATTTTCTTAGCTTCTCAAATAATTCTTGCATTTCATATTATTTTTCTACAATGACAACAGTTGACAAGCAACATATAAAGTCTTTCTGAATGCTTTTAAAAATAAAGTATGCTATAGGTATAACATGCTCAAAAAAAACCCTAAAAAAACACCACGTCTCCCAAAGGCTTCTGCAAAAGCTGTGGCCATGTTGGAAGCCTACGTTGGAGCAGGCTCCTGGCCTGTGGGCCCATGGAGAGAGGAGCTTATGCTGGAGATGCTGGCAGGACTTGTGATTCCATGGGGGACCCACCCTGGAGGAGCCTCTTCCTGAAGGACTGCACCCCATGGGAGGGACCCATGCCAGAGCAGTTCATGCAGAACAGCAGCCTGTGGGCAGGACTCACTCTGGAGTAGTTTGTGGAGGACTGTGTCCCATGGGAGGAACCCCACACTGGAGCAGGGGAAGGGAAGAGTCCTCCCCCTGAGGAGAAAGGAACAGTAGAGACAACGTATGATGAACTGACTGCAGCTTCTATTCCCCATCCCCCTGTTCTACTTGGAGTGGGGAGGAGGGAGAGAAAATCACATGTGAAATTGAGCTCAGGAAGAAGGGCGGGGTGGGCTAAGGTATTTTTAAGTTTTGATTTTATTTCTCTTTACCCTACTCTGATTTGATTAGTAATAAATTAAATTATTTCCCTAAGTTGAGTATGCCTGTAAGACTGATCTCTCCCTGTCCTTATTTTGACTCACAAGCCTGAATGTAAGAAGTTGGATTTTTGTCAATATGAAATTCTCAGGGCTCTTTTTCTTACAAATATTCACAGGATAATTGCCTGGAATTTATTAGATATACATTTTTCATTTAGAGACACCAAGAGACTACTAGAACTTAAAGGCCAATTTTTAGTTTTACGACAAAAACATCAGATTTGCCTTCAAGAGATCTAGGTTTACATCCACACTTTTTCACTGCTTGCTGTGTGGCCCTTGCTTGAGTCTCCTTTGTGTTTCAACTTGATGGGTTTAATGTAATATCTAACATTGACATGACATAAGCTAAAGATGACGTGATAGCAGACGATAGCACAAGCACAGAGCCCTGCCCTATTTTCAGATTAACTAATGTGAAGTCTACTGTCAGACTTTGAGAAGAGGGGGCTGATAACAGTACTTTACAAGACAAAAAGAAGAACCCATGCTCAAATATCTTGTTTCCCATCACAGAATTGCAAGCGACAGAGAAAGCAGGGAGTATCTCACTCAGTGAATCCTGTCTTTTTACTGCTAAAAATCCTTGTTGTTGACAGACTTTGTAAATCTCAAAGAGTTCTGGGAAAAACCTTACATATTCAATGAGTGGTACCCTTACAACTGCGGCATTTAGCATTTTCAGAATTTATTCAATACTTAGTTAATAATTACTGAATAAACATTTGAATAGGCACCCAATTTTACACATTCCCGAACTGCTAACGTTTAAATAAAAAAGACTACATTATTCTGTAACTTCACACATATTGAGGGGTTTTTTTGTGCTCATCTGGGAAAAACCAGTGTGATATCTCAGCTGCATCACTGAGACTTAGAGATGTTTTACTGTGTTTTTATATCAGGATTAGGTTTTCAACAAGACTCACTGTATTGTTTTCAAGCTGGACATATCAAGACCAGGCTTCCCAAGGATGAGGCAAACAGGCAATGCTTCAGTTCACCAGAAAGACATGACTTACCTTGTGAAAGTTCCTGAAATATGCTGCCTTCTCATCTGGAAATTTTTCTAGCCTCCTGGGCCCTTTACTGGAAGCCTTCTTGAAAACCAACCAACAACGCCTGAAAATCTGCAAACGAAATCAATGGAGTCAATTAGTTTCTTTTCTTTAAAGGTGGACAATAACATAAATGCATTCAGTTACATAATTGACTTATGAAGATATTTCAAAATGACAATGTTTTATTTCCAAATAATTTTGACAAAAGTATACCCAATTTATCTTTTTATACTTTTTGATTGTCAGTCCTTTGTAGACTTTTTTGCTTCAATTTCTTTCATGAATGCCGAATTTGACAATTCCTGAAATGTAAGTAAATCCATGAACTTTGAGTATGAAAGGAATTGTAAGACTGTCTTTAGAGAAAGTACTTTTAGAAATCACTTTACACATTTCTATCTTTCACATTTGTTTGTGCTCTATTTCTATGACAGTAGTGATACCATCCAGAAACAGTTGTTGCAGCTTTTAACAGAACACAGTAATCAGCAGCTAGCATCGCCTTGTGTACACAGAAAAAACCCCACAAGGTTGAAGTAAGCACTAATGTGACCATTATTGGACAACAACATCTCTCAATGACAACTTTCTAAGGAAAAACTATGCAGATTATTAAATATTGAGAACATGTGAAAAATAAAATCCTCCAGAAAGTACAAGGCAAAACAGCATTATCCTCTCATTTTAATGAGAAACACACTGGATTTTGCTTTAAAAGCATTTTTAAACAACAAGGGTATTTTATTAGACTACCTACCAAGCATTCTCACTGCATTGCCATAACCAGAATTTTAAAATAAGGATTGAATTATCATATAATCATACATTTGCAGTTCAAAGAGAAGCTGATTAATGATAATCTTCTAGACTATATTATGCAAGCAAGAGATTAGATATTAATCTAGTTTTATAATCTATGACAGCAGTTTACTCATTATCCTATTCAGTACTGGCACAGCTCTACAAACAATACCATACAGAATTTTATGTCATTAATTCAAGGATATATTAAAAAAAAACCAAAAACCAAATCCAATACTAGGTAATGATTCCACTGGTCGTATGTGAAGAACCTTATTTCTGTATAAATTCTACAAAATTTAATGACACAGCACAAGAAATACAGTACTATTTAATTTGAATCAACCATATCTCCCATTACCAAAAAAAAAAAAAAAAAAAAATTAAAAATATCAAGGAAGTATGAGCAGGCAGTTTTCCCCTCAATGTGGTGCTGTTTAAACTGAGTATATGAAGCAAGTCATTAAAATAATTAAGCTTAAATAACCACATTATGATATAATAATACCGACACTATACTTTTGCCATTACGTCAGATGAATGTTATCAGTCAAAAGAAGTGTTTTCTTTTAAAAACCTACCATTGGACTATAGTATCAATACATTTAATTATAAAGACTTGTGGAAGAAAGCATAGCATTTCATTAAATCCTCTGCAAGTATATAGCTTACAAAGCACACAACTCCTAGGCTTTTTCAACTAAGGTTGTAAAGTGTCAACTATACAACTGTACTTCCTGTCTCAGAAATTACTTCACCTAAACTGGGGAAAAGCAAAGACAATACCATATTTCCTGTAAAAAATGACATTACACTGTGGGACATCATAAACCATCTTTATTACGTAGTACTTTCTTCAAATAACATCTAGGCAGTGTTGCAACTTGACTTTGCCAAAGCTAGAGCATTGTTCCCACAGTTATTTCTTGATTAAACAATATTAAGTACACAATGCTGTACAGTGAAAAGCTGCACACACAGGTATAGAATACTCACACTATTTAGACCTTGCTAAAAGCAATAGCACCAACTATCCAAAGCAGACATATTTATTAATTTAATAAAAGTGTCACTTTTAATAATACTCCTGGATCTTCTGGGATCTTGGGTGTTTTTTTTTAGTCTATATGTATTTTCAGTTGTCTTACTCTGAGGAGAAACTTCTTTTTCGAGGTAATACCCACTGTCTTCATTTCATTTTCTTGATTTTCTTATTTTCATCATCTGCCCTTAATTGTTTACAGTCTTCAAAAAAAATTCTCTTTAGAAAATACAGAACAACCCAAGGCCACATCATCAGTGGTGTGGGTTTTGGCGTAGCCACGGAATACACATTTTACAGATTACCTGAATTTTGGACAGCTGGTGATGACGTAACAGATATTTTATGTTAATTAACCAAAGTTTTCTGAAGGCTGGTAGGAGTTGTTTTTTAAAATATATATATATATATATATATGGCACAGTCATATTTTGTTTTAATGCAAAGTATATTAGATCCAGTACATTAGAAATATCCCTAAAAAAAAGGCAAAATAGACACCACAACTGGGGAGTCAGATTTCTCTCTGTGAGGATGAGAACATTTTCTGGATAAAAGGTCATCTAATGCATACTCCAAAGCATGCAGGTTATCCTGAATGACAGCTTCAGTATTTTTTTTCAGTGGATATCAATTCAGGACAGCTTGAAAGTGAGTTTGAGGGTTTTCAGATAAACTGCTGAAATTCTAGAGGAAGAACCTCATTAATGCACTACAAAGTATCCATGGAATTCTAGGGCTTGATGTCAGTTATCTTTAAGGATGCTCCTTACCAGTCCTTTCCCCAAATTTCAGAACTGGGAATCAATTCAAAGGCTTGTGCATATAGACTGCAGGAATGAACAGCCTTTGCTTTTAAACAACACCGAATAGCAAGAGTTCCATAAGTTTGTCCTTTAAATTGTTACAGCTTCTATTTATTGGCATCTGTTTTTTCCAGACCTTTAGGAAGAGAAGGAATCTGAAGAATAAAATGGCTCAAAAGGACTCCTGATATGGTATGTACATAGACCAAGGTGCATCCTTGAATCTGGATTTTACTTTTTTTAACCTAATTTTAAAGCTAGTATAAACATACAGAGTTCCACTGCATTTCAGCAGCCTTTTACTTTATTATACGAACAGAAAGTTTGTATTTCAGTGCTTGAAAAAGCATTAGCATATGAATTTACCTATAAATATGAATAAATAGGTGCAGATGTGAGCAAACAGCAAACAAACATTTGCCTTTCATAAGGCACCTCATTGTTATACAAAAGCCTACTCAATTATTCACAAACTGTGAGATAGTCTTTTATCCCTGGCCTACTTTCAGATGCCATTGGCTGTAATCAAAACTTCTGAAAGACTTCCGAAGTCCTCAGATAATTGGGGTAGCCATTGTGAGAGAAATCAGCATCAGCCCTTAAACAACAGAGGGAATGAGAACCACCCACAGTGTTGTCTCCATAATACTTAGATACTTCCTGTGAGATTTAAGTGTCTGTTTTCCACATATGCATAGTTAAAGAAATGCCAAATATTTGATCATTTAATCAGGTTTATGTGCGTGGATGAGCACTCACTGCTCAACGAATATGATCTTAAAATTTTGTATCAAGGATAAACAACACAAATGGCACCCTGTGTCATTGCTTCTTTTTACTGGAGAAATTCAGAAAGATAGTATTAAGTATATGTTATTTTTAGGTTTTCTTTTATTACTGTGTCACTTAGAAGGACAAAACTTGTTCATTACAAACTTAAGAAGGATTCTATTGAAATTACCTGCTGAGCCCTAGGCATAGCAGAACTTCTTCAAATAACACCCTTTCTCTCAATTTTACAAGATGGGCAAAGCAGAATAAAATATTCTTCTAGATCCCAGTACCTGTTGTGCAATTATGTATCAGTAAGCCATGGCAGGAACCCAGCACACTTGTGGTCTAGTGAGAACTGATTCAGTTGCCCCTTGCAATAACATATGGGAATGGTACTCATTACAATGTACAAGCTTGCAGGCAACAGTAGTCTCCGTTCCTAAGGATGGACTCTGAATAGGCTTATCTCATTAGTGAGAGAAAAGGATTCCAGACCTGGCACAAAATAACCTTACCACCCCCTAAATGATTTCTGAAATCTTTCCAAGCAGAAATTTGATTCCCTGATCCATTTCTATTAATCTTCAGAGATCCTTTCTTTTATATTTTACTTGAAACATTGTAAAAGATCAACTCATTATAAAATCACTGCATAATCTTCTTTTGGTACTTCTTCTGCTTAATTCAGAGCTCATCTCACCTTTCCAGCATGATCATATTTTTTAATATTCTTGACTAATTTATGCAAAAGTTTGGCCTCTGAATGGACCATTACTTTTCATGGTCATATCATTCAGTTATGTTTTATTTTTCCCATGGTTGTTCATAATAAATCCATTAAAATATATATTACAGGAAATTCACTGGCTAATTTTTTTTTTCAAAAAGAAGAAAAACTTTTTACTTTTTCTAAAATAATTTAAAATAATTGGTTTACAGTTGAAATCTTTTGTATGATTATCCATTTTTTCACAGATTTCTAGAGCCTTTTCCTAGTAATTTACAATAGATGCTTTTCAGTTTAACTTTTTTTTTAAATCCACAGCTGTAGCTAATAAAGCTTTGCCAGTCATCACCAATATTTAGAGAAGGGATTTTTACTGACAAGTCTCTACACATTACTCCAGAAATTTCCCTTCACACTCAAAAACCCAATAGAAAACCAGAAACAAACAAACAAAAAAACCCCTCATCCATTTTTTTTTTTTAAATAATGCCAAATAGGAAAGTTAAAACACTACAAGCCTTTTTTCCAAACCACTTAAAATGCTCTGAAACTTCCTGCCCCTATTTAAAAGACAGTACAAATGGCAGCTTTCTCGGGTATATTGGAAAACCATCTAATTTTCTGCCACTAGATGTAGAAACATTTGTCTCTTGAGAGAAGCAGCAATGAGTCAGCTCTTAATTACTAACAGAAACCATCGCTGACCAGGACAGGCACTGAAGCATCACTCATGGGGCTTTTTGCTAGCATAACCCATCAAATTGTTCTCCTAGGAAGACAACTACATAATAATATTCAGTCCTGCATTTACATCTCATTATCTGCAGGAAAAGCTTGTTGAGTTCTCCTCCCTGACTTGCCATGTGCAGTACTCTTCTGTTAGACAAGACATCTGCAGTGTATGCATTAAAAACACTAAAAAATGAGTATGTTTAAATTTACCTCGCTAGTTATCTCCATTAAAAATGGATATTGTTTTTTATGAGGTATGTGAGAGAAATGCAGTATGTTGTGAGCTAAAAAAAATCTATTCACAACTTAAAAATGTAGCATTCATAGCAAGAAAAATAAAAATAGTTGTCACAGTAAAGTAATATTTAACCATTGTTTTGACACCCACCACTTTTTGATTTTTCTGTGCATATTTGGCTAAGGGAAAAGAGACAAGAGGTGACACCTTACTGATTCAGTGAAACTACACTTGTCATGCATTCAAGTAAAATTTATGAGAAATTGAAAAGCAGTTATTATCTGTAAAAAGGCCCAGGAGGAAAATAGGAAGACAAAACCATTCATACCTCAGCTGAAGAACAAGTTACAGGATCCAAGCTATTGCTGAGTAAAGTCAACAGAAAACATCTCAAACCACAAACCAAAACACCTCATGGTTGCAATCCACATGCTTAGCGCTACCAACACTTTGCACTAAGAATGCAAAAGTAAGTATGTTGCAAGGTGGCTTGTCATTCTTCCTGCACTTGTGTTTCGGGACATCATTGAAATTAAGTTGCCCTAGAAACTGTTTTCCTTGTCTTGTACAGCACTGATCTCACTGTCTACTTTTTGGAAATGCAGTTCCCACTGCACTAATTGGGTGCATTTCAGGTGGCATATTTGTATTCGTATGAAGAAGCAAGAGAGGCGGAACACCGCTGCACAGCACTGAGCTCCCAAATTAGCACAGAGGGTGCAGAGTAGTGGGGAATTGAGGCCAGCTCCTGCTCCTTTACCACACCGCTGGGAACTCCCATCTCCCCGCAGCAGAGCAGATACTCCACAGTCATCTGACATGCACCCCACAAACAGGAGAGGCAAAAATAACCCACAGCCCTTCTCAGAAAGAAGAGATTACTTGCTTCTGTCAGCAGCCCTGGGATGTGGGGCCAAGACTTTACCACAAGATACAATAAGTCTTGGAAGTTTTGCCTTTTTTTCAATTGTTTCTAACTCTCCACCTGCTCTTACCTGTTTCAACACATTTTCTTCAAATATTGCCAAACTATCTACCACAAAGCAACCACAATTAAAGCAAAGCTGTTTAAACTGTAAAGTAGGGATTAAAAAACCCCACAAATATATCCCAAAAAGATCACTAGTAAGTTCTTTAGTAACAAATGCAGTCTAACAGTTTGTTATGAAGATTATCCAACAGGGAAACATTCCTCATATATGATAACCTTGTATGTACCCTTGAGCTTAATTTTATCATCCTAATTAGCAAGGTCAAGCTTTAGTTTACTGAGCTTGTAACATGACCTTCTGCAACAATACAATTAGGCCTTAGATCATTTCAGTGTCACAGTTTGAATCCTAAAACTTCTGATAGCATTTTTTATTATTGCAAATCTGCAGGCATTTAAAGTTAGGAATTGAAGAAATGCAGAAACATCTGCTACAAACTGTTTCATCTAAGATTAGATCAATCCTTGTGGGCATGACTGTAGTTTGAGAATTAGGATGGTTAGAGAGAGATGATTAGGGACAATTCACCCAGTTATAGTATACACACGTCATCTTTCTGCTGCCATAACATACCATTACAGATTCATATAGATGCTTATAATATAGTATAATTTATGGCGTTATAGTCATAGGCTATACGTGTAGCCCATAAAAGGATTTATTTTCTTATTAGAGATTTATGTTAAATCAAAGTACACCATAGCAATTTTCCAACTATTCCTCTATCAGCTAACCTACTCTGTGTATAAACACTTTAGTTATGGAATCTGAAGTCTTTTTTTTTCTATGTTTAAAAGAGAGTGGAGCATACATATCTGAACAGATCTGCACGCTGTATCCCTGTGAAAAGTGTTACAGAACTTTATCAATGCTTAAGCACCCACAGCTTAAAAACCCACCACCGTTACTTTGCTTTGAAGTACCAGTAAGGCAATTCAAGGACAGAAGGACAGACTGCACAACTAACACACTGTGACTCCATAGCAGCCTGCAGATCAGTAGAGTTTATAAGTTACATCTGAATTGATCTTATAATTATTTTAAAAAATCAGTTCCAGTAGCCATTTCTTTCGGCTTCTGCATTTCTGGCTCAGTTTTGGTTAACTAACTAACTGCAGTGATTCTTTCGGAGGAAAACTAATACTGCTTGCTTCATGTCTGGCCTCAGAGTTGATGACAAAAAGCCCTCAAAACCAGAACAAAAATTTGGTTTCAACAGTTGTAGCATGCATTTAACAGAAAAATCCCAGATATTGCAATACTTTTAAAGAAATTATTAAGCTCAAGAAATCTCAAGCATTTCACTGAGCTTAACCTGAATGTGCAGCATCTACTTAGGAATAATTAGGTAGCCAAGTTTGTATTTCCTCTTAAAGTTATTTTTCTAAATGTAATCAGAAAAAAATACCAACAGAGAAAGTTACGGCTTCACAATAATATTAAATTTGAGTAACTTCTCAAACTGAACTGGAGTAACTACCTTACTTAACTCATCTGAAGTTTTTTTAGTGGAAATACGAGATTCCCCCCCCCCCCCCCATTTTTTACAAAGTTTTACTTTAACTAGTTGCAATTACACAGTCCACTTTAATATGACAAAGCACAAAGAATGGGTTGATATTCTGCAATGGAAAGCAATATTTAGAGAAGAAAAGCTAGAACTCCTTTATTTTTCATCCTATAAATATACATAGAAATAATGGAAATATCACTACAGTAGATCATCTTATGGACTTTTTCATAGATGAGCTTATTAAACTAAAACATGGTATCTTTTACATGTATTAAGTAGACAGTCATTACTTTGTTCCTGAAAAAAATTCTAGGCATTTAATATATCTACAAGGGAACTTAATGCTGAGAAATAGACAGTTATTGAGACAGATTTTTTATGTCTCTAGAAAACAATATTCTGACCTTTACACACAATCTGAAATAAGACACAACTGAAACCTGCTATATGTCTGCTCAGATTCTTAATACTTTATGTTAGGAAAGCAGGGATTTGTGAAAGCAAGTGTTAGAAAAATCAAACCCATGCAACAGAATACCTTAAAATGCAGCAGAGCTTCAGAACAAAACAGTAATCAAAACCATCTGCTCTATACTACTGAGGGACAAAAACTCAAATAATTTTTACAGCTTCAATTTAGAGGGTTACAAGATCAAAGTTATCTTCAGAATCCCAAATTATTCCTCAGGTTTACATCAGCTAGCATTCTAACACATCATAGAATCACAGAATAATTTGGGTTGGAAGGGACCATTAAAGATCACCTAGTTACAAACCCCATCCTCAGCCCATGGGCGGGGATGGGCTGGTCTGACCAGACCAGCTCTCTCAAAGCCCCCTCCAACCTGGCCTTGAACACTGCCAGGGATGGGTATCCACAACTTTTCTGTTCCAGTGCCTCATCATCCTCACAGTATAGAACTTCATATCCAATCTAAACCTACTTTTTTTTCAGTTGAAGCCATTCCCCCCTTGTCCTATCACCAAATGACCTTGTAAAAAATCCCTCTTCATCTCTCTTGAAGGCCCTCTTTAGGTACTGCAAAGTACTCTAAGATCTCTCCAGAGCCTTCTCTACTGCAGGCTAAACAACCTCAGATCTCTCAGCCTGTCTTCATAGGAGGGTGCTCTAGTCCTCTGATCACCTATCTTTACTTTTCTCTACATTATCATACAGAAATGCACCTGAGCAGGAGCATCACAGTCCTCAGGATGCTGTTGTTTTGACTGACAAATAAGTGGAAACTTTGCTTTCCATGAGATTTAATATGGCTGAGCACAGCACTAAGTCTAAAGCACTTTCTGCAAAGAAAAAGAAACAAGAGCTGAGTATTAAGTGCCACTGTGTATTTACGTAGGTGTGCAATTTTTAACAGCAATTGATCCTCAAAGTAGAATAAGGAAAGTTAGAGTCTTTTATTCTTCAATGCATTTTGTCATTTCAGCATATATTTAGAAAGCCTTGCAAATCCAGCCACATGAATATATATGGGTGAAAGCTCACTGTAATCTATAAGTGACTCTATAAAATGCCTGGTCACAGCCTGTGGCACACATGCACGCATGAACAGCCACCAATATGTTTACATTGTGAGACCAAACATTATATAAATGACAATGCAGAAGAGAAGCTCTTCAAATATACTCAGATGCACTGTACTACAGAAGAGGTACAGATTTTAAAAATTACATTTACCTGTGACATATCATTCAATAAACCTCTGAAGTATCAGGCTGTATAAATCAATCACATTGGTTTCTTACAAATCAAATACAACCTTTTTTATGTAGTTAAATATTCTGCTTTGACTCCTCTTAAAGTACTGTGACATGGCCACTAGATTTTATGGAGAAATTTGTCTTATATAGAAAATAAGGTGTTCTGCAAAATGAAGCCTGCAGTAGAGTTTGAGCAGGACCATACAAACAGTAATGTTCAACAGGATGTCTAATATCAGCGATGTTTTTTCTGACATTTGATCACCTGCATTACTGTAACCTATAGGTTAAATCTCCTCCTGCCAAATAGATTTTAATAATGTTAATAGATGCTAGCATGCCCCCAAAGACCTTCATTACTTCTTAGTTTTAACTTAAGTGAAGGGGAGGAAGACGAATTCACATCTCATGGTAAGCAGAAATAGTTAAAAGAGTTAGCAAGAATCCTCTGCAGCAGAAATTAAATGGATATAAAAACAGAGTAATTCAGTGAATTTTTCTGCAATATTTATACACAGAACAACCTTGAATTTTTAAAGTAAAAATAAAAAACAAAATAATAAAGTCAAATCAGGCGCCCAAAAAACAGCATCATTTCCTCTGGGTCTTAAAAGTTTAAGAGGAACATGCATGCAGACAGAAAGATACATATTTCGAAAATATTGCTTCATTCATATTAGTGATTTTCTTTCTGCCACTCTTATGATATTTCTTTTACTATACTTGCTGAAAATCAGCTTAAAGATATTACCAGTCTGTTACTACAACACATCAATATTGCACCAAATAAAGACATAATCCAAAGCAATAAAAGGATGAGAAAACAAGCACTTTCACACACAACTAAGAGGATTTGAAAGAAAAAGTTATAGCCCTTAGCTCTTGTAACTACCAACACCAGTTCTGTTCAGCTTTACAACAATTTTTTAACAAAGAAAGAGAGTTTTTACTAAAAGAAAACTAGCATGAAATAGGTTCCCTGAGAACTCAAATGCAGCTGGCGTGTTACATTCCCAGACAGGATGTCCTGTGGGGAAATATGCTACTACAGGGGATTAGGAATCATGTTGTTATGACCCCAGGGAAATAACATAGAGGAAAAGCAGATGGTTTCAAAATCCAGACTTCCTAAATCCAAAAGACCACTCTAAATTCCCTGCTCTGTACCTGTGATAGGTCTCAAAAAAGTCTGACATAGAAGTGCCTGAGAAATTCACCCAAAATTTATTCAGGTAAATCCACAGAAGCCATGCTTTCATATGTTTTGGCTCACACCCAAATCAGTAACACTCCAAGCATCATAGATCAAACACAAATTTCTTTGTTAGAGGAACTACGGTCATCCCAACAAGCTAATATTATTATCCAAGAACATAAAAAAAACCCTCGAAAATACTTTCCCAACCCCTCCCTCTACTTCCACTGATTATTGTTGGTTATCACCAACATGGCAAAGCTTGTAGGAGCTAAAACTGTCCTTTTACAATCCTTTCCCATGGGCAGAAGAAAATTATTAGTCTAGCTGGCTGGTGGTATTTATTTTGATATTCCCATCCGACACATATAAATAGAAAACACATCGATTGTCTGGCTCTGGGGACCACCTGAGGACAGGAGTGGGTGGAAGAAGAGGAAAAAAAATTGTAGTATTTCTGGTCAAATTTAGAGCACAAACATAAAGAATGTTGGTTTTAGAGTAGCTAACACAAGTACCTTTTCTCACTCACAGTATTAAAAGTACAGATAGGACAAGAGAAAATTGTGTTGCTCACTTCGCACTTCCTGAGATGGTCTCAGATACAAGATATGAAGCTGCAATGTCTAACATAAAAGAGAAAAAAAGGGGAATGTTGCTGATTAGTATTAATTATACCAGAAGCAACATCTGGCTTTGCAGTATTAACTGATTAATCCTTGCATTTCAGTTGTGAATTTTCAGTAAGAGTTTAAGCATAAGACTGAAAGAGAAGGAGACTTATTACAGATACAGCTATATTATATAGTGACAGCAATAAGCAAGCTCACAAAAACCACAGTTTCCTTGTTAAGCAACCATTCCATGCAAAAAGTCAGCAGAAAACTATAGCTACAAAATAAAGTATGCAGATTTTATGGAAAACACGCAGTAAGTTTAATAGAATGATTACCTTTATTAATAGCTACTCTGAATAAGAACATACTAAGAATCATGAACTACAAAAAAATTTGCCGAATTCTGTATTCTGTAAATACAGATACTGTCAGAGAATGGACTAACAATTTTATTATCATTTTCTGTATTAGAAAAGTTAAATAAGCAAAGTATTACGACCAATCCTTAGCTGCTTCTTTATGTATATGGTGCCAGTCGACTGGTGTCCCACAGGTACTGGTAAGTCCACAGAAAGTGTGTCTTCTTGACCTGTTTTATTTGTAATGAAGTCATAGGGAAAATTCCCAAGTGATTTTCAATACCTTGAAGTTTCTGATTTGAAGGTGGGGCAGTGACAATAAGTTTTAAGTGTAAAATTAAATAAAAGAACACTCAAAATCTCAGTCATCCTCACCAAAAGATTCATAGTTCCAGGGGTGGGGTTTTTTATATTATCATCATATATATATATAAGATAATACACACTGACAGCAGTAGATAAAATTCAGTCCCCTCATGTTAATCAATACATGTTCTGGTCATTCCCCAATAGATGTATTGATGTATTTATATCATTAATAGGTTTCTAAAATCAGTTATATTTCCAGTACCTCAGAAATTAACCCAAGCAACTCCTTTTATGTGGTCATTAAACTCTTGCCACTATAAAGATGGGTTTAAGTCCAGCATTGCAGAGCAGCAAATGCTACACATACACCCTTTTAGTTTTAAAGAGTGCACTTAAATGGCCCAGCTTTCATATCAGCTGAAATAGAGTTAGCTAAGGGTTGGGCATAGATGTATGAGAGAAAATGTGCAAGTCACTGAGCCCTGCCTCCTTCACTTTCAGAAAGCCATGCAATAGGTGCCTGCCTCTTTTTGATCTCCTTCTCTGACTGTCATACAATTTATATGTGATGAGATACTTGCAGTATGACAGTTTTTCTTATTGTCCTTATGGTACTGGCTTACTAGGATACATATAATTTCATTCTGAGGAATAGCATGGGGAAAAAAACACAGGACATTTCATATTCATAATTCTGTTTTCATAGTTTCTCAAAGGTTAATACGTAACCATTGTGCTTTGGGGAGACAATTTTTATTGTGATTTAATTTATGAGCCTTGTTCCAGTGGAAAATCTAATTCTTGCAGCTAACATCTGCATGAAAGGATTTTTGCCTTTTACTCCAAATCACTTATTTTAGCACATTCCTCTATCGGCTTTTGTTTTTTAACATATATTATAAGGAATCTATCAGCAGAGAGAGACATTCAGGTGAAGAGTTGGTAGTTCAGTGCAGCATTCACCAGTGAACTCACAGCATCAAATCACAGCAAGACAGCCACCACAACACTCAGCAGTTAAGGATGCCGTACCATCTTATCTTTTGATGGTAGAGCCTTTTGTTCCCTTTTTCTTTAGAAGGATCTAACTCTATTCTTCTCAGACAGCACACAATATGTAATTTCTCCTTCAGCTCCTCTACCTTTCAAATTAATAAGTCCCTGCTTCCCACTGTTTTCCCTATGGTCTCCTTAAGTCTGCCCTGCTGGACTTTAAATATCTTTCAATAATCACTTTAAATTAGTTGAGTCTTGGTTTATGATAGATTTAAGCTCTAAGACTTCATAAATTAATAAAATATTACATAAATGGAGCAGTCTTGTAACAGAACATCAGCCCTATTTACACTGAATTGTTTTACTTGTTCACAGAATTCTATCCCTCTCTATTGCTACTTACATTACAGGAATTCCTTTCTGCTATAAACAGTCTCCATTCTTTTATTATTAGCAACACAGCAAGTGAAGAATATTATTAGCATTAGTAATTGTCTCACAGGATATGTTCCAGCAGATATACTATGCAATGCCACAGAGGACTCTATTTATCTCTTTCTATATATGTAGCTGAATTCTCCTATTCTTAATCATTAGCAAGCATCATTTACAATACTTGCTTTGGTGTAATGTGTTTTAAAATTTTTTGTAGATCTTTTTGGTGCTCCTATACCTGTTTCTGAAGGCTGCAGAAACATCATTAAAATGCAGCTTTCAGTGATACAAGCATTGAAGACAGGCAGTTTATGGGGATTTTTATTTTTTCCAAACTTGGTCTTTGTGGCAAGTAATAGCATAGTTAAGTACATGGTTTTCATGCCTTATTTTTATTGAATTTTTCCAGTCATCTTCTGTAGACGAAAGGCTTGCTCAAAAGGAAGTGAGAGCAATATTCCCACTGAACACGGGCAGAAACAAGAAGGGAAGAGAGCAACGGTTGATTTCACAAAAGAGAGACAAAAATGGGCTTCAAAATCCTGTGGTCAGAAGATGGGTGGTCAGAATTACTCTGAACAGATCAGTATAAATATTTCCCCAGTTTCTTTTCAGATTTTTTTTTCTCATTGCTAACAAAAAAAATCACAATCAAAACATAGGAAAAAAATAATAGGGAAAAAATGGTTTTACAAGATATACCTTACACAGATCAATATTAGTGCTGATATTTGGGACAAATTCTTTCCATAGGCACAGTAGTATTAATCTTTCTTTATGTTACAGTATTAATCTTTTTTTGTGATATATCTTCCTTTCAAGAAACATCAGAATTGTCTTGACAGAATTTACAAAAGTAGTCCACATATATTCAGTTTGTCTTTCTGTGGTCTTCAGCATCCAAAAGCTGTGAGAGGGCCAAATATTTTTTATCTTAATCTCTAGTTCTAGAAGTGTTCAAATTACCTCAAATTAAAATTGAAGCAATATAAAACATTTGTACCCAAATAATTTTGCCTAGACCTAAATAAAATATTTTTGTCTACAACAAACTTTGGATTAGACCACAATCTCAGCATTGTCTTAGAGTATTACTCCTTATTTACAATGGAATTATCTTAAAAGAGAAGTTAAAGTTCGCTCCCTTTCCCCCATGTCTATAAACAGAAAAGAATAGTTTAATTTATTAAAGTATATAATAAGCCTTTGATGTTTTTTCAGGAAAAGCAAGACAAAACGAAAAAAAAAAAGAAATTAAAAAAAAATCCCTTAGTGGCTATAAGCTAATTCAGTAACACAATACAGCACATACTTAATTCCTTTGAGGTCGTGCCTGTTGTGTCATTCTACTTGTCACCGGTCCTTTTAACAACACTACAACACTTCTCCAGAGATGAAAGTCAATTATGTAAGTGTGTGTTTGTTCTAAAAATACACCCACAATTAAAAGTCTCAGTGTGCATATATACTTTTACTCAGAAGCTTTACTGTGGCGAATGCATACCCTCAAAATGAGGGCACAGAAGACATTGAAATTTAACTCATTTATAGGCACCTCAAGAAGAAAATTCATTAGCATAGTAGATTTAAGCAAAGTATATGTTATTAGAAAAATATAAGCACTTGCAAGCATTGCTGGCTGAAGTTCTTAACTTTTAGGGCATCACGCTCTGACTTTGCTACCAGTGATTAAAATTTCCTAGAACTGTCAAAGAGATGGTTCATATGGTTTAAGAGAGTGTTAACATTAAGAAATGTATTTTAGTATCCTTTTCATTACTGCTGAAGAGAATTCCTGCAAACCATGATCAGGGAAAGTTTGATATGATGGCTGAGATTATTTTAAAAGCACGTGCTAGGATTTAACAGTCCCACTCCGGAGTGCTGGACTAGCTGACCTCCATAATCCTATGAATATGTGAATTAATGACTAAATTCAACCTCAAACGCTCAAACTTTCTTTTAGAGACAAGTTTAGTTAAAATTTTCTATGCAAGGAATTTCTGAGGGAAAACAACCCGGAAATCTCTTTCTCTAAACATACAGCCCTTTTATTCTTCTCAGTTATTCTCTTTAAAACTGGAATTCAATGAGCTAGAGCGAAATTGTTCCACAGAGCCTACAAGAGTTTTTGCCACTTGTAGACCCTAGAAGGAGGGTTCTCAAGCAAATGCATTTCAGGCTGCTTCTGAAACTGTAGAAAACATTAATACAGTGTCCTTTCCCAAGCCAAACTTAGTCTTATCTTTCCTTTTCCCCTCCCCCATTTTTATATTGCTACCTTCTTCTCAGCAACAAAACTTTCATCACTTTTAGAAATTAAAGTCATTTAGAATTGCAGCTCTTTCCCTTTCTGAGCTGAAATTCAACTTTCTCCCTTCCAAATAAAGGATTTCTTAGCAAGTTCAGGTATTGTTAATTTCAGTGAAAGTAAGGGTCTTTTAAGAATGGTTGTGGCCCATTATATAGTTGTAAAATATGATTACAATGTCTCAGTAATTTCTAAAGAAAATTTTGGTGTTGCTTTGTCTAGAGTAAGAATATGTAATTTAGGTTTTTTTTAATCCATCAGGCCTTATGTCTTCAAGTCACATAATTCTCTGACTTCATCTCTTCAGTCTAAACATCACAGAGTTCAAAACATGCATGCAGATGTCAGGCTCTGAACAAAAGCTGAATAGAAATTAGACAGCAAACACTGGAATGGGGCTTTCCATTCTTCAAAAATAAGAAGGGAAAGAAATAATTCTGTATCTGAGATCACACTATTATAAAAATGCGCGCTTTTACTTTCTGCTGTACAATGTACTGCTTGTTCACAAGTTTTTGAAGTGATCACATCATCAAGGTATTTGTACCAAGACATCTCGGTGAAAGTTCAAAACATACCTTTTCCTATTGGTCTAGGAAAAATAACATGCTGCACAGATTAAGTATGACCATTCTGTTAAATTTTAGAGATGAAATAGTATATGGTCGACATATGGTTTTTTAAATTAATATCTTGTGTGTGTGTGTGTAATGGCACCTTTCTTCCCTTTTCCATGTCATGTTTTAAACCCTGCAACTGTTGAAGCAGTGGTTTTGATGGCAACATTCATCACAATGTTACACCACAACATAAGGTAGAGAGACCCCAGGCTCAAATCAACTGCTTTCTGACGATTTCTAAAACCTACTTAACACCCTGCTAACTACAAATTGAAATTTCATTGATCCTAAAATGTTCCTTCATTGTATTTTTGACATTTTCATTAACAATCCAGGAGTCCTAAGTGTCTGAGGCTGATGTGATTCATAGATGGAAATTACTGCTTGAACAGAAAAGAATTTACTTCTAAGCATTGCAAAAACCTGATTCTCTGCATGTCATCTGCAATTATTGGTAACTGAACGAATAGGACAAAAACTTCTTTGTGAAAACACCTAGGATGAATAACCAGATTTTACATCTTTCATTTTTTATCTAAACTACTACAAGTACTGCTGAAGGCAGGCAGAACGAGTTACTTCAATCTATTGACATGTAGTCAGATAGACCAGAAGTACAGCAAAGTTTAAAAGAATTTTCCATTTTCAATTCCCATTAGTAGACTCCTTTAAGAAAATATAATAGTGGTAAATATATAAATAAAGAGAGATTTGCTGTCCTTCTTTTCATATTACCCTACTTCTTTTAGCTTGCTCACATATAAGTATTCATCACACCCCAGGGAAGCAACTGTTCACAACTAAATACAAACTGGACAAACTCATTTGATTTCTAAGAACTAGAAGGAAACGAGAACTAGATTTTTATCTTGTGTCACTGAAGAACCATTTTTTAGATAGAATGAAATAATTAACATTTACTCTGCACAAAGGACTCGCAGATGGTCCAAGTCTGAAAATCAGTGAAAGTGGCAGGTTATACCTCAGTAATTTGAAAGTTGACACTTCAGTTGTCTCATTTATGAGCAAGGATTTCACCCCTAGACCTGAAACTTTGCACCTATTCAAGCAGCAATAACTAAAACATGGAGGAAAATGAGCGGTCCAAGGAAGCACACTTGTGATCTTTGTGAGATAGCCAGCTACTGACTCAGCTTAGAGGCAGTTTTGTCCATCTTCATGGCTGAAGGCCAGAATGGCTGTCCACAAAAAATGAGCAACCGCAGGAATGACCTGATCATTATTATTATTGAGGAAAACTCAGATGAGGGTTATGACCCAGACACACATTTTGTATTAGAAGTAGCTCTTGTGGCTCTAGAGGACAATGCCTGAAAATCATTCATCTCTTATACGAATGATCCTGGTCAGACCCACAGGACAGATATTTCCTGTACTGCAGCAAAACAAGCAGAGTGTCAAAGTCTCAGAAATTACCATGTCTCTCCCCTTCTGTATCGTCCTCTCCCCACCCCCTTCCCCCCCACCGCCCCCAATTTCTTTACTTAATCCTTCCAAAGCAAGCAGAACCTTTTCCCTGGCATGTACACACACAGATACCCAACCAGAAACTTCAAAGTAGCTGATAGCCGGCAGTTCCTTCATCAATGACCTTGTTAATTTTATGAACTTAGTAAAGAGAACTTGCGCTTACAGCTTACTAGAGAACAGTTATCTTGTTTCCCGGGAACTGAAAATATAGGTGTCATGGTTTAACCCAGGAGGTAGCCAAACACCACACAGCTGCTCCCTCATTCACTGCTTCCTGCCAGTGGTATGTGGGAGGGAATTGGGAAAAAAAAGTTAAATTTGTGGGTTGCGATAATGACAGTTTAATAGGATAGAAATGGACGAGAAAACAACAACCATAACAGCAACAATTTGAGAAATTAGAATATACTAAACAAGTGACGCACAATGCAGTTGCTCACAACCCATCAACCAGTGCCCAGTCAATTCCTGAGCAGTGTCCCCCAGCCAGCTTTCCTCTTAGTTTACATACTGATAATGATGCCATAAAATATGGAATATCTCTCTGGTCAGTTGGGGTCAGCTGTCCTGGCTGTATCCCCTCCCAATTTCTTGTGCACCTCCAGCTTCCTCACCAGTGGGGTGTGGTGAGAAGCAAAGAAGGCCTAAGTGCTGTATAAACACTGCTTAGCAACAAGCAAAACATCAGTGTGTTATCAACATTAATCTCACCCTAAATCCAAACTGCAGCACTATACCAGCTACTAGGAAGAAAATTAACTCTCTCCCAGATGAAACCAGGACAGTAGGACAGCAGAGTATTTATGTAAGCTCTGCTGTAATTTGACATCTCTGTTGAGCATCCTAATTCCTAGGTTGAAATAGGGTTGTCTCCAGTCAGTTTGAATCAGGCACAGAACACGAACCTCTCAAAATTCAGACAAGTGCTTTACTGATCAGCTACAGAAAAAAATAAATCTGAATGTCATGATGTATTGAAAACATGTCAATTAATTCATAATTAATATCAACATTTGGTATATTTTATTTTTCCCTTTCTGTACATACAGTATCCTAGAAATTTTTCCTTCATTTGTATCTTTGCATTGGATCTGGCAATGAAGTATAAACTGGTGGTATCACATCTATTTCCATAGCAACACTCCAATTTCCCAAGCACTGTCATGACTCCACTCTTACCAAAAGCTGAAAGAAAACCAAGGCTGAGGGAATGTTTGTCCTGCATTCAAACACAGAGCAACTTTCAAGTATCCTCTTAAAGTGGATCAAACTTTCTATCTTCAACTAGAATACTAACATAAATACTTTCAAAAAAACAACAGCCAACAAAAGAAGTGATTGTTTGGGATTTTTTTAAATCAATCTTAAAAACAAAGTTCTTTAGATAGTTCTAGTAAATCTCAAAGAGTGAATGGATGAGTACTTGAAAAGAGAGGCTTGATTTTAATGTTCATTCCCATTTCTTGTATCATTTGTATCACAACACAGATTATCTAAATGAAGGATGTGCTCTTCACATGCTTTACCGAATCAGTACTCAACATAAAGCCCTTAGAGGATACAAGAATACAATGTATACTAGGTTTTAAATTTGAAGTTGATTTAAAATATCTTTGCCTCCTGCAGACATTCTTTATTTACTAAACAACACTAATAGGAAATTGAAATTCACAACAGCATAGGTTTCATTATTAGTTAAAAAACAAAAAAGCTCTGGAAGAAAACTACCATGTTAATAACAAGATCATAATTGATGATGATAAAACAAACAAAAAAGCACTTGATATAGTCTTTTTTTAGGAAGAAATCTGAACTCTAATGAAATTTTAAAACATGCTTTTTAAAAGAGTGCCCCATAGAGTATATTTCTCAGAAGAGATCTTAAAGCTGACAAAAAGAATCATTTGACTACAAATTGTTATGCCTTCAATACAGTCAAGCCAATTAATCACTCTGCTCCTATAAGAGCATTTCAAATATATTGTACATTGACAAGCCGCCTACACAACAGCAGCTTTGTGATAGAAAGTAAAAAGCAAAAGGAGGAAAAATTAATAGCACATTGAACACATGCTCTGTCTTCCATAGAGTCTGCTCTTGTCTTTTACAGAACTGCTCTGAATCAAACCTCCATACTTTGCTTTTTCCCCACTCACATCTTTACAATCCCAGCCCACCCGCATACGCCAAGAGTCAGCATCAGTTTTTTCTCAAATCCTGTAATCCTTTCAGAGATTCACAACAAAAATGTCAAGTCTTGATAGACTTTTACAAGAATCAAATGCTTCTGGTGGCACCCAGCCAGCTCATCTTAAACAGACAGCCATCCCACACCTAGAGGATTTAATACACTTCTGTGACTAAAGGAAAGCCCTGCATTACAAGATGGGTCCCACCTCATCCTCTCAGCCTCTTATTTCTTCCCATTTCATTGCAGCATGAAGTCATTCAACCCCATTAGTTTTGTTCTCATTGCACTCAGTCCCATATTTCAGGTATGCATCCAAAGTCCAAATCTTATCAGCTCACCTTATTTCCAGTGCATTTCCTGTCTAACAAAACAACGAGCAGCTGTTTCCACTTTCTTGCTTGAAATACCTAGAGTTCAGAACCTCCCTCCTATCAGACTGCCCAACTCACCAAAGCACCCTTTATTAATATACATTACACACAAAAATACAGAAATATCTAAAAAATGCAAGTATTTACAAAAGAGATAACAGCAATACTGTTAAAAGAATAATGTTCCCAACCATTTGTCTGTAAATCCATAATCTTTAACCTTTTTGTTTCCTGTCTCACTTTTACAACAAAGCACCATTTCTGCTTTTTACTTGCTTGTTTTTAGAAAAATGCCTTCAACACAAGGGGACCTACTTTATGTGAGGTAACTTAGGAGAATTAAAGAGAAGAATAATAGTTCATTTCTCCCTCACTTAGGTCTCTCTACAGAGTATTTATTGAGAGGTTTCTCTTTTATTGACTATCAACGATTTTAGTAATTTCTATACAAGCTCAATTCTTGAGGTTGGGAAAATATGCCTCACTTCCTTAATGTATTTTGAGAAAAACACTGCAAAAACTGCTCAGCCAAATAGCCTTCTTATAAAAGAGCTGACATAGTAGCCCAGACGAAGAGGGATGAAATTTTCTTCTCATACTGATACAGAGCCCATAGTATATGACACACAGAATCATTCTCCATCACAGAATGCATCCAGGTAAACCAGTGGATGCACAAGGCTGAAGATTTATCTGCCATGCTCCATATTTTACATTTTGTGATTGTCCACTTTTCTCATGAGACTGTAAATCAATTCTTCCTGGCCTTTTTCTGCCTTTGCTTTATGGAGTGGAATTGCATTTGTTCTATCTTTCATTTTATCGTCCTTATCTGTTGAACACATAGGACAAGGCATGCTTGCTTCTACTGCTTCATAGACTTGTTGCTGCTATAGTGCTAGATTTTACTTTCTACTTTAGACATGCAACATTAGGAACTATAAATATAAGAAACAGCAGTAAAATCTTCATGCAAGTAGCTATGATTTTGCCTCAAAACTATATAAAGATTCAAATATTTCAGTCGCTACAAATGTAATTGTAAAATTTATTATTATTATTATTTATTTATTTATTATTTTAGTCTAAGACATAGACCCATGATCCAACAGCTGTAGTGACCCAAGAGCCAAACAAGGAAGTCAGTATTGGGTTGTAAGAGCAAGGTAATAACTTTATGCAAAATGATTCTCACTGTTACATTTTTCTAAAGAGCAAAACCATTAAAAGTACAGCATAATGCTCTGTAATTATAATCTAAGTAATTTCCCCTGTTAAAAATACATTGTAATTGCTTTAAGTGAAAACACATCATTATAACTTCCCTCGAAAGGGGAACTAATAAATAGATTAGTAAAATCCTACAGTCAGTACGTTAAATCATTTTTGTTCATTCAGCTGAGACTAGAACACATAAAGTACATCTTCTTATGGAAAGACACAATTAGGGAGAATGGCTGGCTCATGGGATTAGCCAAGGGATTTTGAGTTTTCCACATCTGGCTTGGTGGTGTGAATCCTCCCCAGTTGGTGTTGACTGAAGCTTATTACCATCTGCTGCCTGTTCAGTGTCCTACATAAAATGAATTGGTTGTCTTTGCCCAGTTCCAAGCTCACAGGTGTCCAGTATTACAACTGACAGCAATTAGCATACCTTTAAGCAATGTCAGCAAAGATCCAGAAGATCTAAAAAGTACAACAAAGATATTTATGTAATTTGGTATGAACAGCCTACAGAAGCCACGCTTTGAGAAGACAGGATGGTGGAATTGGTTTTATCTCTACTCTTACTGTGCTTCTGCCAAATCACTGAATATGGATGATTACATCCCTGCATAGAGACTTTAAATCTCTAATTTCATTAGATCTAAAAACCCAAAGCAAGTAAAATGGCAATACCATTTTTTAACTCTGAAAGCTTACATTTCCTCACCTTAAAGGAGGATTTTAATAGTTAAAATATAGTTACTATAATTAACATGGCTGCATTCAGAGTCTGAGAGAACCTTTTTTGTGTGTACAATGAATTATTACTGTTGCTATGACCCCTAGAGCAGCTGTGCAGGCAACCACTGTAACCAGGAAGAGAGTAACAAAGAGAGGTATGAACTAAATTATCCAGGTCTCTCATCATTAACCTTTGGGTGAACAGGCCTGCTTCCTTCGGTCATCTCAGTTATCTTGGATATAGCTTTGCTTTGTGAAATAAGCACTAACTCATGCAAAGAGCAAACTAACAAAGTGACAGAAGAATTACCTCATAAAAGCACTGTGTTAATACTGTATTGAATTACAGTAACATTAAGTATGAAATTAAAAGGATAATGAGTATTTGCCATGTACTTCACTTCTATGAGTCCCATGTTAGGTGTTGTAAAGCTTTTCAGGAAATCTGGTCTGGTGAAAGCAACTGCTATTTTAATGTTTGTTTCAGTTACAGAGCAGATAAATATGGATTTTTTTAAACCTAAAAAAAGACAGTTTTGAAGTAAATAACTGGAAATCTCTCACTTTCCAAACATACAGATATAGAATTAATTCCCAGTGGTTACAAGTTGCTTCTCTCTCATTTAAGGAGAATTTTGGGCTGCTACCATTTTCTCCATAGGCCAGAATCTTACATTGCCCATTATGTGACTCCCACAAAAACATGTATCTACAGGTGAAAATAAACTTTGCATCACGAGGTAAGAATTTTAAAAGGAAGTCCAGGAAAGGAAGAAAAAAATTAAATATTTATTTCCACATCTAATAATGACAAAATATTTAAGTTCAAATTGTTAATTAAAAACATCAATTTACATCCACTCTTTAATTTCTGATATAAGAATTGTATTTCTTTAAAAGTAATATTAGGAGAAACGTCCCATCAGGTCTCTAATTGTTGTATCTGTCAGCTCCGTAAATGTCTCATTGTAGGCACTTAACTCCAGTGGTCTTCTATAAAGTCAACAGAAACAAAACCAGCCAGATTTGAAACTTCTTTTTTTCTTTTATTTCAAATACTAAATGTGAAGCTTTTCATATAGTTTTTTAAACATTAGTAAGTTTTGTTTGGTCTCTTCCATAAGCATGTCCCTTTTTTTTTTTCCTGTATGATGATCTGCATTTATATCAATGGAAAACCTTCCATTTATTCCAGAAGAACACGATCAAGACATTAGTGTTTGTAGGCACAGATATACTGAAACCCTCTAAGAAAGGTTGAGCCTCTAAAAATTTTAGTCGACAGAGCTTGTGAGTCAGTCTTCCTGAAGAAAAAGAAAGGAAACCCAAACTTCATTTGTCTGAAGCATTAATGGAAATCATCTTTTTCTTCAGATCCATGTTCCTCCTTGGATGATAAATGGCAATTATTAGGACTCTCCTTTATCATGATGCAAACCACGTATCTATTTACTGAAATCTGAAAAATGCAGATTTTTCAGGACAGGAGAAAAAGCCACTGAGGCAAGTTCTATGAGAGTCCAGTCCAGAAACTGGCACAAGTTTCCTATGTATATTGTACCTATAATAAAACCCCCACACAATAAAGAAATAAAAAAAGGCACATATGTAAACAGTAAAATACAGCAAGTCAGCTGCTGATTTACTGAATCTGAAATGATTTATTCTGTTCTATAAAGCTGAGGTCCAGATGAAACAAAAATACTGAGTATCTATTCACAATAGATGAGCTTTATAGAAGAATACACATAGTTTATAATTTGCCAGTCATATTTTTTAAAGAAACAGCAAAATAAAGATAACATAAAGGAAAAACAACTACGTAAATTGCAGAGGCTTTTAGTTAAGTATCTAATTAGTCAAAATGAAAAGTAGAGATGGCAACCTGATTGCTCTAGCAGTTTGATTTGCTCTGATCTGCTGTAGCTTCTGCATATTTCACCTGTCACCTTTACACTAGAAAGGTTATCTCATAAAACAGCACTTTGTGCTCACAGACACTCTTTCTTCTGCTATAACCGCGTACAGGGCTTCCCCTGTATATTTTTCTGCTTCCCTTTGACACATGATTGAGGTTAGTAACATATTGAAGATCAAATTAGTAATGTTGAACAGTTTCAATACCTGAAAAAGTACCTGTATTTCCTATTTCCCTTCAGACAATCGAAATTGGATAGCTTTACAGAACTTCCTGTCGAAACCATCACTCAGTCCATCTAGCCACCTCATCTTTTTCATATACATACATTTGCATCAAGGATCTCTTGACAGACATAAGCAGGCTCCATTTACCTTCAGCGAGATTGACTGCAAAAAGCAGCTACAGCTGTATAAATATCTGCTGACTCAAACATTCACCTAAAATGCAAGAAAATGTCATGGCCGAAATAGTTCATGCTTCAACCTGCTGTACCTCCAGCTCTGAGCAGAAAGCTGACTGTTCGTTCAGTTAAACAAGCCTCTTATATACGTCTTTGCACAGACTTTCATTACAGTGCTTCACAGGACAGAATATCACTCTTGGTCTCTAGAACTGTATACATTTGTACAAAATTATTTATGCTCTAACACTATGCTTTGTAGTCTGAAAGATAACTCATTTATACTTCTAACAAAATTGGGTGTATTTAATGAGAGTTTCTATTTGCTGAGTATTATATTACTGTGCTGGTTTTGACTGGGATAGAGTTAATTTTCTTCACACAACGTGGGGTTGTGTTTTGGATTTGTGTTGCAAACAGTGCTCACAAAAAAAGGATGTTTTCCATACTGCTGAGCAATATTTACACAGGCCTATTATGGCCTTTTCTGTTTCTCACACCACAACACCAACAAGGCGGTTGGGGGTGCACGTGGAGTCGGGAGGGGACGGACAGCTGACTCCAGCTGACCAAAGGGACATCCCACACCACAGGGTGTTGTGCTCAACATATAGAGCTGGGGGAAGAAGGAGACAGGGGGGACATTTGGAGTGATGGTGTTTGTAAACCCACGACACTTCTCAAGTCACCAATATGCGTCACAGGGCCCTGCTTTCCTGGAGATGGCTGAACACCGGCCTGCCTGTGGGAAGTGGTGAATGAATTCCTTGTTTTGGTTTGCTTATGCACACAGCTTTTCCTTCGTCTTTTAAAGTGTCTCTATCTCAGCCTACAAGTTTCCTCCCTTTTACCCTTCAGATTCTCTTCTTCATCCCACTGTGGGGAGTGTGCAAACAGTTGTGTGTGGCTTAGTTGCTGATTGGTGATAAATCAGGACAATTATAAATTGAATTCCATCAGGGAAGGTTTAATTACATATTTTCTTAAAGTTTAATTATACTGTCAAGATGGAATTTAAGTATTATAATTAAGATAGAGTGCATTCATGATTAAAAAACCACAAATTATTTAGTAGTTGGCAAATATTCAAATATTGCTATTAGCGAGGTACTTTTAAACAAAGATTGAAAGGAAAAAGTTAAGTCTATGATATGACAGCATGACACAGTGGATTTGACTATCATCTTCAAACAGACATTCTTAAAATGCAGACAATAAAATAGTTTGTAAGAAATTAAAAATCAAATACCTTTAACATAGAATTCTAAATTGCATCCAATTCTAACATATTTTTACCTGGATTTTGGCCTCTATCAGAGGCCAAATTACAATGAAATCACAACAGCTGCACTAGAGAGGCAGGTTTTATTAATGTCCATTATGATAAAATTAAAAAGAAAAGGGTATAAAGAGAGAAATTATGAAGAATTTTCATAATCCAAGCTAATCAAATTTTTTAATAAATAAACTTAGTGTTAATATTTTGACAGCTCTGAATATCAAGCAGGCATATCCATCCTAAGTTGTAAGGAAAATGTGTGTGAGTCAACGTAAGTAGGTTGGAATAGGTGTCTCACCTTTTTTTTTAAACAACTGAGTTTGGCTTGTGCAAAATAGTTTTCAAATAGAAAAATTACATTCTACATTGTAAGAGGCCACTGGCTTTCCATTTGCTTTGTGATTAAATGGCACAGGCACCACTATAATGAGGCAGTCTATCAAAGTCTTCTACCTGGTTGTTTACACTCCATGAGGCTGTATGAATGAAGGATTTTAAAGTTTTCATTAAGTCCTTGCCTGCTGTGCATGCACAAATACAAAGCCAATTATTTTAAAGGTACACAGGATTTTACTCTTTTTATCTTTCTTGAGAGTATGATTTCTGCTGCTTATGCTTCACTGAACAACAAAATTCTTGTCTTTGGAGCAGTCTGTTACCATTATTCTATTTATATATAAAATATATTCTACTATGTAGGCACCAGCACCTTAATTTGAATTTTGAATTGCAAAAGCAAATTCAGGAGGGCAGGAAAATTTTAATAGATTTTATATAACAATAATTAGCTGACTGAATATGTACATTACTGTATAGCATTTCTCTTATCTAAATCATTTTGGTTTGGGGGGAAAAGTCTTACATTTTTTTATTTGAAGAACAGCGTACACAAACGACCAATATATAAACACCTTTTTTTGGTGCCATCTCCCTGGCAACTTATTCTAATATTTTTTCCTCTGTAGAATGGCTTTCTCTCTTCTTTTTGCTATCCCAGACCCTGATCATGCAAACACTTTCACAAAGACAAATTCATTCTTTGAGGATTTGATTTAACAAAACTGTTGCAATATTTACTGAGCTGATTTCTAAGCTGACAAGGAAGAAATGTCCTGAATTCCAAGAGTGACAAGCCAAGTGACTCGTTCCTTCATATTTTCTTCAGGTAAAGTTATCCATTCTGCATCTCAAATCCTCTACAATGTTCCGTGTACATCAATTTTCAGTAGTGACATTAAGGACTCTTTTATTTTTAAATTGTTTCAGCTTTTAAGTATAGCTATAGTTTACTATGGACCAAGTAAATTTACTGTTCATCAGTAAATTTGGATGCTCCAAAGCCTAGGAGGCTAAATTCAAACACTCTGAGTTTTGAACGAACAGCTTAATGAAAGTAAGGTAATATATCATCAGAAACTACATACATATATCCTCACTGAAATTTTTAAAATAAATTTTAGCAGTATTGCTATTGTTTAACAGAAACAAACTCCCTTTCAATCACTAATATCTCTTACAGTAGAATATTGATTCGTTAAATACTCATTTAGAGAAAATATGAACATCTAGCTATATATCCCATAGATTTATGGTTACTATCTTTACCTGGACACTGATTTTGCACTAATTTCTCATGCAACAGATGAAGATCTTTCACTTAGGAGAGCACAAAATTTATACTGAATGCATACGTAGCTCCTTGATCTTAGAGGATGAAAGTAGCATCCCATTTAAAAAAAAAAAAAAAAAGAATAGAAAGATTTATCTGAAATGTAAAGTTTTCTGCAATTTTTCGAGTTAAAATTGAGATAAGAAGTCTGAACTTTTATATAACTGTATAGCTCATGCCATTAACACATTTTAATGTCCCTCTAATTAAGTTGTACTTCAGAAGAAATGGTACATGACTAAAAAGCATGTACTGATACTACACAGTATGACACACGTAGAAGATAATATATAAGCTAAAACACAAGGGCAATTTATCTAAGTATAATTGTCCATATTAAACTAATTTTTAATACATATTTGGGTTTCCAAAAGACTTTTTTGACGCTGGCTATTAAAGAAACCAGGCAGCCCTGAGGTAAGGAGTATCATAGAGTGGAGAAACAGCTGAGTAAAATATGGGAAACAGGAGTGGGAGCACACGTTCAGTCCTTGTGATGGAGAAGGGTCAGCAGAAAAGCTGTGTTGAGAGCCCTCACTGGGTCCAGTACTGCTCACCACATCCCCTGGGGCCTCAGAAGATGGCAAGCAGTGAGGCAAACCAGCGATGATACGCTGGAGGCAACTGCGATGAGGGTAGGCTGTGAGAATGCACACCACGCATTTGTGAGCAACCAGGCACTGGTATGTCAGTAATACTGGGAATGTTTCAATGCCAATAGTATGCCAAATTTCAGCCCGGAAACACATCAGTTAACACAAGTCATCTATTTTAGGAAAAGAGGGGCTTTAAGCCCCTGGTCAGTATAAAAAGCTCCCTAAAAACATCTGCTCAGTGCTCAGTAGCTGTCAGAGGGGCAAATCAAGTGCTAAGGATGATCACAAAAGCAAAAGGAAAAAATGGAGAGCATTTTTTGTGCCAATAAGATGACGGTTCACCCACACCTGAGCTCATCCCATCTTCCATTTTCCTCCAAGAGGGAGAATAGGAAGGGTCAGAGAAGAACCAGGAGCTATCAAAAAGGTATCAAACAGCTCCTGTCAGAGGAGCAACAAGGCCTTTTCAGCCTGGAGAAGGGATGGCGTGGCCAAGCAGAGTAGGTGAATAAAGTCCAGATCTTTGAGACTGGAAAGCAACGTAGTGTAAGAGAGTTGGGGGAAAACTATTAACCCACTCTTCCAATAGAGTAACTGAGGGCAGGAAACAGAGACAGCAAGAGTCAGATTCAAACCAGTCACAACAGGCAATGGATGGGAAGCCATTGATGTATTCTTGCCAAAGAGTATTGCAGATGCAAATGTAGCAGTGGATTCAAGGGAAGGCTGGACAGGCACTGAAGGAGGGATCTGTTAAAAATTACCAAGCAGAGAAAGCATGGAAGACTTAGGAAAGTTTATGGGTGAGAAACCACTGGGGGTTGGGGCTCCAGTTGTGAAAAACACATAATTTTTTTTTTGCTTTTACTGTTCACTGCACATCAGTTTATGGGCACTGATAGAGAAAAATGTCTGAGCTACATGCAATTTTTATTCTTATGAGCCATAACGTACTTTATATTTATAAACTGGGTCAGTGCCCAAGCAGTCACCTTTCTACTCTTGGTGAAAGTCTTGAAGGGACATTAAAACAAACTGAAAACTTCAGGCCCTGTGTTTGCTCAAGATTTGTAACATAAATCCTGACAAAAATGGTGGCTGAGTTTTCTGTCAATGACAATTCAAAAGTAACAACATCCCATTTTCTGCAGTCATTTATCTTTTCTTCAAATGCCTTCTTGTACTAAATTTGACAAGACTGAAGGCAATGACATCGAAGAGATAGAAATGCAAACATAAAGAAGCATATTTCTACACTGACTAGCCTGCCTTTTTAGAGTTGCTGAGGAGCACCATCTGAAAGTCAGTGACAACCCTTTAGCACTTTCCTGTACGTAAATGACTTTGTTTATAAATTCTTCTGACATAAAAAATTAAAATATCCTTTCTGACACTGCCTTGTCTTTACAAATCTATTCATACATCTTTTAAAAATAAGCTGGAAGGCACAGCACATAAAAGGTAACATCACACCATAACAAACAAAAAAATGCTGTAAGCCTCTCAGTCCTAAAAGAATAAAACTGATCATAAACTACTAAAATACAGTGACTTTTACTAAACAAGTCGGAAAAACATCAGAGAATTCTTTGGAATGCTTGATCCTATGGATTTACTGGACATGGGCAAGATGAGCCCTCAAGGCCCATTCCAGTTTCTACAATGCAACAACTCTATGGACAGAACTATTTCCTTGCTTAAAATTAAGCAAGAGCAAAATATAGGAACTACTCATTCTCATCCTTGTATTTGATTGTGTAGACTTTGGCACACCTGTAATACAGGAGATCCATGTCTGGATCTTCAAATATCCTTCTTTAGGATATTATAACAGAAAAGCTAGCTATAGACTTTTTTTTAGAGAAAGTGCTGATATTTGTTTTGAAAGGATAAGTGCTTTCTCCAACTAGAAATTATTAAGCCATGTTTCTGAATAACCCTTCAATTGAGAAAGAAGGAATATCCCTATGCTACAATTTTGTATTCTGAGCCCTTATGACCACTCCTGAGTAAGCATATTTTGGAACCTAGTCTGAGCCATCTAAGCCCCTCAACTACTAAACTAACTCTAAAATTTGGCATTTCACTGTAGAAGCCAGAGCCAAAATGCTATTTTTTCATTGTTTAGAATAATTCTCAACCTAGCCTTTAAAAACATGCTACAGTAATAGTTTTTACACTAATCTACAAAGCCAAGTGTATACAAATATGCAGTGCTGAAATGCTGCAATCTGATGCAAGGCACATTTGAAAATCTCCTCTTAAATCAGAAGAAGAAAAATAGTGGTAAGTGCTAATTGGAAATATAAAAGAAATATCAAAGGAAAAGGGACAAAGTAAAAATGGATTGAAGGGATATTTTTAATAGAAAAAAGTGCAAATAATCTGATGCTCATTTTTTGCTGTTGTCACTGTATCGTAAATGTTACTATGGCGCATTAAAAATCTTAAGCCTGCTTGTCTTGTGAATTCTTCTTTGGCAGACTATACCACTTAAATTCAAAAACCCCCCAAAATTGGCATCTCTGATTCTGACAGATAATATAGTAAATCTTCGCATTCTCTATTTTTGTTCCAGCTGGGAGTATTGTTTTTAAAACTCTGCTACACCCACTGTAACCATTGTGGACATGTAGAACACCTTCCATGAAACGAAAACCCAGGACATATTTGATTTAGTGAGGAGAACAAGAAAAGGTGTGCAGTGGACAGCATACACTAGCATATTTTTTTCTATAACCATTACTACAGATTGTTCTTTCTTTGTTAAAGAAATGTCATTAAAAATGTGATTCTGAATGTAAACTATGATGTTCTTGCACGCCAACTTGTCAACTTCTGCATGAAGGATATCATAAATTTCTTTTACTTCTGGTTTGAGGTATGTTTGCTCTGGTTTTATTAACAGATGGCAAACAATTCATATGGGTCAATTTTGTGCAGGAATTTCTATACAAGTTTGTTCCAAGAAATTTGGCACAATATTACTTCAATTGTGAAATTGGAAAAAGTCAATCAGCTCAGGGCTTCACAAGCTTAATGTTGGCAGAAGTTCACAGCACTAAATCAGCAGCATCAGCAAAACTGTAGTTTGTGAATTGATTGAGACAGTTCCCATTACTAATAGCTAAAGTTAAGGACAAGCACAAGTAACCAGTCACAAATTTCTATTGACCATACCAACCTGAAAAATATCAGTAAAAACACATAAAATAAAATGATTGGGAGATGACAGCTCATTATGAAAACAGTGTTTAATTGTTGTTCCTGTATTTAATGGAAAAAACTGGTATTCATCCACTGGTTATGTATACAAAATACTTTTACCTGGAACAGAATCCTATAGATGTTTTAGACCCCTTTCTGATAACATGGAGACAATAAAAACCAGATCAGAAATAAGATCAAAAGCTTTTTTTAAAAAAATTACAAATTACCTTACTAATTTTCATGGATATTTGTCCAAATTCACTTATAAAGTGCAGAAACATATTTTTTTTTTTTTACAACTGATGTAGATTATTTAAACAATGATAGTGCTGACACTTAAAAGTTGGGACTAGAAATGTGACTACCTTAAATTAAAGTTCTGGAGAAAATCACAAAAAAAATTAGTGCACCTTCTTAAAATACAAATTGTCAACAATTAATCCTAGAAAATACCTGCGGTGAAAACAACCCCCACCACAAATTGCACTTTCAATCTTTTACAATGTGTTTTTTGTCATTCCGGAAAACAAAACATTGTGTTGATTCATTCAAATTCAGAATGTCAAGACTGTTGAAACTGTAATTTTGTACACACATTATAAGGGAATGCTCATACTAGGAAGCCGACATTTTGCTATTTGTTTGGTCTAGGTTGAGAATGTTACCACTGAGTTCATAAACAAAATAGTGAAAATCTAAACCAAAAAAACTCCCATTAAGAAAGTGATTAGAAATTACAAACTCTTACTTGGAAAATATGAAAAAAAAGGAGGAAAAATATCACAACTGTTCCAAAGTCTAAGAGATGTTATGTATAGTTTCTCTCAGCTAGTGAAGACAAACTGTTACCTTTTAATTTTGTTACCACTGAAATTAAGTAGAAAGATATACAAATACGTATTCTCACCACAAAATTTACCATAATCAAGACTATTTTTAGGAAACAAGTCGAGATACTTTACAGGTAACCTGTTACTGTCTACATAACAGATTTGTCTGTTAACCAAATGTTGTGAGTTTTGGCTGTTTATGAGATGCAGAAAGTACAGCAACAGTGGGGTAGACTACTTGACTCCGCTAGCAAATCTTACCAATTTTCACAGGATGTAATGATGAAGATTAAGAGGAAGATTAAAGGCCAAAAATGCGTCAGAGCTTCCTCTGGCATTCTGTGAAACAATTCAGAAACTAAGCATGTATTTGCATGTTTATTTAGTACAAAATTATTTTATTAGTGTTTAGATATATATTTATTTTTCAAAGATCTCTTGCTCTAGCTGTGTCCACATCTGAAGAGAGGAATTCATGCTAGTGGAGTTATACTATTAGTCAGTCTCACATCTTCCTTAAAACTCCTGTTTGCTATAGTTTTAGCTTAAGCTCAATGCTACTGAAGTAACCAAAAACTAGGTTTCTCCCTTAGATCTTCGTGTGACCAGGTCAGGAAATTTATATGTGCTCAATCTGCATTTCCTTTGACCAATAATTTGTATTTAAGGGTGTATTAACAGTAACAGAAGTAAAACTAGAAACACAGATGTGGGATCTAGGTCTCCAGTAAAAAGCAAAAAAAGAGATGGAAACAGATAGTGAATCTGTTTGGATTTTAAGGAACTTTAACTCCTTCTGTGAGCAAAGAGTATCACAAGTTATCTGAAAAGGAGGTATTAGAACAATGACCTCTGATGAGTTTGCAGTGTCTCAGTGGAAAGGGAAAAAGATACACATTTACACAAGCAGCATTCTCTTCTTTCTAAAAATAATATTGACTTTTTTTTTTTTTTCCCCTAAGGAAACAGATTTCAACATGACAGCTCTGAAGTAATAGGTCATACGAAAAGATACACAGTACAGATAGTAGCCAGGCATTAAAAACTAATTCAAATTAATTAAGTAATTACAAATGAGGACACTGGCATGTTAGACAACTTGGAAATTGCATTAAAATAATTGGTTGAATACATTCTGGTATAGAAATAAAAAAAATACATAGGAGGTGATACTGTAGTGTTTTAGAGAAGAAACAAGATAATTAAGCTCAATAAATTAAAACATTCACTCAGTAACATTCACTTCAAAGAGATCAACTATATATACGTATTTAAGTTAGCAAACTGAAATGAAATGGAGTAGTTTAAAGTCTTTTAAAGAAACATTTAAATTTTCAAAAACACTAACGTAAAACACGAGTTTGAATATATATGACACATCTGAAAATGACCAAAAGAAAGCTGGCTTTTTAACAATCAGAAACAGGCAGAAATAATTTTTAAAAAGCATTCTTTAAAAAGTGAAAGCTGTGTCTAGCTGCAGAAAACAGAGATGAGCATAAATTTTCACAAGCTAAATGTAAAATTTAAGTCAGGCCAAGTGAGACATAAAAACATTGAAAAAAACCCAATATCCAGTGCCAGGAGGCCTGCAGGGCCAAAAGATTATCAGCATGTAAAAGAAATGTTCAAAGAACATAAGTCTGTAAGAGAAAAAATAAAACAAGCAATTAAATTAATTCTTTGCATCAGTCTACCAAGGAGCTTGAGTGACATCCAAACCACTGTTTTGGTTTTGGTTGGGTTTTTCCTGGCATCAAATAAGTAGCTGTCTCAGTGAAAGCATTAGTAAAAGAGGCTTTGGAAAATAATCAATAAAATTAATAATAAAAGATTACAACAAAACAGCAGTTACACAAGAGCTGAACAACTCAAATGCAAAATTTCCAAAGAATAAGTAAAGTGAATGAACTAGCCTTTAAACTGGCTCCATTACTGCTGCAATAAGTAGGAAAGGTGACAAAAAAAACTTTCTTCCAAGAGATTGGATATGAATTGTGGAAATACAGAGCAGTAAGCCTGGCTGCAATACCACTCAAACTAGTCAAAACCAAAATAAAGAACAAAGTGAATAGGAAAGGGATAAGCATCATAAAATTGTGAAATGTCAACGTAGTTTTTGGTACCAGAGCTACTGCTTCCCAGAACAGATATGGGATAGACTAAAATAATGGAAATGTCTCAGTCTTGAAAAGACAGGCCTGAGGAGAGAGATTGTGCAAGCACATAAAATCATGACTGGCACGGTGAAGATGGATAGGGAATAAGTACTTACTGTTTCATGATGCAAAAAATTAGGGGTATCAGAGGAAACTATTTTTTCCATAAATAAAATGATAAAGGAAGTATTCTCCATATCCATAAAAATAATCTTGTGGAACTTATTACTCTAGCTGTAGCAGATGCCAATATAGACAAATTCAGAGGGGAAATGCTCACCAGCAGATAGCACTTACAACACTATTAATGAATTCCTTGGGTCAGAAAACACTGAATATAAGAACCTGAGGAAAGAAGTGTCACTCTGAATTTGCCCCAGTGTTTTACTGCTACTAATATAGCTGTCTTCTACTAATTTCATTGGATGCCTAGTTGATAAGACAGTATGGCTATTACATAAAGCACACTTCAGAAAAAAAGCAGTATCCATTTACTGTGCTATTTCTGGTCTTCATTTCACCATCATTAAATTCTAAGTGTCTTCAGTCACACTTTATGGACTTTAGGTGTGGAATCTAGCTGTGCTTTCATATGAAATTTTGAGCAAAAAGTCTGAGTAAACAGCAACTGTAGAAGTTTCTTCTATTAATCTCATGCTTTAATGTCTACACTGAAATGACAAAAAAACATTTTCCCATGAGCTACTGTTGGCTCATATGAATAAAAGTGGTCATAGCTGGCCCTCACAAGAGAAGTGCTGGAAACCAGAGGTAATAATAAGAGCTCATGAATCCAGGAATATTGCCAGAAAGGATGAATTCTGAATGAGGACTCAGTCTCACAATGTGGGTGAGAAAATTCAGTTTCATTTCAACTATGGAGTGGGATTCACCTCTCTCCCTTTTTGAAGCCTTCACAAGGTGAAAGACAGCAAGACAGAGCAGCATTTCTACAAAGCATGACCTAGCATTTTACTTGAAGCTCTTTCCTTTCCTTGTGGAATATATGAAGAAAGAAGTCATGATTTTATTGCTTTGACTGGTCAATAATGCCTCTTTTATGTAGCTTGAGTATAAACATCTGTGGATTAAACTGGTATCTCTGAGGAAAATATATTGAATCCTTAAAGTATCTATGCTGGCAAGCAGTAAATCTTCCATAAGCAAACTACCTGCAAAACCCAAATAAGTATATATTTTTGAGAGAATTCAGTCAGATTTGATAATGCTGTGACTTCTGTGAGATTATAGGATCTAATAAAAGGTCTTACTCTACTCTCACAGCTGGTGCCAAAAATATGCAATACTCAGTGTCACAAAAATCACCTGCTCCAACCTTTTTATAGAAAAAATTTTACTTTCAAGAACTTATGTTCACTTGCTTTTGTTTCACAGTTCTTACAAGACCAGTGGTCACCTTGGAATGGGTGCAAAGCACAAATATCTTGACAAAACAGATAGTTACTTCAGTCTTTAAAAATTTAACTATACAAAAGAAATGCCCTACCAAACATTAAGTCTGAGGAAAAAAATAACTTCAGGATTCAAGCCTCCAATCCATAAAAATTGTGATGAAATTATGTCCACTCTCTCATTAGTAGGAAATGGACACAATCATTGAGGGTTTTGTATATTTCTCTATTTTTAAATTTACATTACCCAAACGCAAGAGAAAACAGATCCAGCTCCCTGCAGAGAACATAAATATTTCTGTTCCTAATATTATTCCGAGGTTGTGTTTTCATGTTAAGATGCCCTTGGCAACAAAAGTAGTTTTAGGTGCTCCTGCCTCCAACCATTTCTTTGTGCCTTCTACCTCAGTGCACTGCTGGTGCCAGAATACAGGAATATCTGTTTGTGGAACCATATAATGAATTATTTTGGCTGGTAAGAGGACGTGGAGGCCTATTGCACTTATTTTATTATTTATGTGTTTCTAAAGCAGGATCAGTTCCCTCAGCTGCCTCTCAGGTGGTATAACAAAATGATTGTACTGCTGCTTTCTGGAAAGGAAAGCATAGGGAAGAGAGAAAATCAGAGAGGCTTTCTGACGAAAATTAGGAAGCCGCTGACCCATTTCTATCACCAATCCATAGCCACAGAATTCAGCACACCCACTTAATTATGAACCCTCTCAATTCCCTCTGTCATCTCCCCTCCTTTTGCACAGCACTGAAGTCTACTTTATAGAGAATACAAGGGTCTTGTTAGCAAATATGTCTGTTTTGCTGCATTAGAATTCAAAAAGATGTATAGTGATGACCACCTGAAACAAACTACTTACTATTGCTATAATGAACTATTTTTTTTCCAAAGAAATGTGTGAAAAGAGTTCACAGTGCATTTGCATAATACTAAGCCTGTAAGCAAAAAGCTCAATAGCAAGACACTATAAAGAAAAGGTTCTCATAGAAATCTGTAGAAAATGCAGAAAGTATATGAGTCAGACGCACAAGCAGAAACTTTGTAAAGTTCATAGATACCTCCTCAAATCTCTTTTCTTCCACTGTGATTAGTCTGGCCTCTGATTTTGTGGTTGGTTTATAATTGAGGAAAACAGGGATAGTGCCATGACACATTGATTTTAATCACCATAGGAGCTGAAATAGGACAAAAAGAAACTGAACTTCTCAGGGATATTCCAGATTCTTTTGCAATGTTATTTCCATGTACCGTCTGCCATTTGAAACCCTTACAGGAACACCATGTAGGCTAAGGAAAAGACAAAATAATTGCAGCTCTTTTTTCCCCCAAGGCCTTTACTAGTCAAAACCAAGAATTCAGTGGCTATAATATCCCAGGTTAGTAAACCAGGATGTGAGAGGAGACTTCTGCATATTTAAGATGATCAGGCCTGTGGAAATCATTCTTGACCTAAGTCATTTAATGCAACTAAAGACAAATCTGATTCTTTTTGGCATTGAGAGAGTTGGTATGAATTAAGACTTCAAGCAATTACTTAGATAGTCACTGATCTAAGCACGAGACAAAAGAATGTTAGATCCTTTGTTTTCTCCTGAAGTGACTTTCCACTACAAACTCAAATAACATAAGCCTTTCTTCTTTTTTTTTTTTTTTTTGTCATGTGTTGGCCATAAATAACACTTGTTAAAAAATATGATTTGGTGACTTCAACAATGCTGCAAAATGAAAAACAGAACATTCAAAGTCAGTCTGGCCATACTCACTAAATGGCAGTTTGACAAATCTCCCCTTGGGGTTCCCTGAAACAATTCAACGAAAAAGTATCCCACGACAGCAAAGCACAGAGAAATACAATTGGACTCTTTTGTCTTGCTATTTTTCAGTGGGGATGGGTAGTATCGGCAGATGTTATATTTATGATCCACTGAAAATCAGGCAGCTATTCTGGAATATTCTTCTAAAGCTGTTTCCTGTCACTTATGGTACAAGCAAAAAGCACCCATTCACAAACCAGCCTTCCCACAAGACAGTAACAAGGTAAGATGACAAGGTACACAGTAAAAAGCACCCTGATATTCTTTTGTTTTGATGAATTTTCCTGCTATGACTCAGAGCAGTATGAGGCTATTACTCACATCACGCCTGTGAGGAGCTAACACATATTCTAATACTAAGGGAATGTTCTGGGGATCTATAGCCCTCCATTACCTGACTACAGATCTTGCATTCATATACATTCATAAGGAATAATGCTTCTTATATGTGTATGCAATCAATATGTAACTGTTTGTCTATATGACTTTTTGCTTGTTTGTGTACTTGTTTGTTTATTTCACTGGAGCTAACCACTGAAGTAAACCCCAGACACACTTGCAGACTTGTTAAAGTCCCAGCCATGATGCTTTGTTACACTATGCTCTAACAGTCCCACCTTTCTATGAAGACACCAGAAAAGAGCACCAAGGGCATTTCGAAGAAAGCATTCATTGCTATGTCTAAGCAGATCCAACCTATTACTGAGGAATACGTTGCTGTAGGATGTGGATTCTTAGCTCAAAACAAGTATAGCTGTCATCTTAAATCAGGTGACAATAAAACCACTCCTATATACCAGTATGTTTGGGAAAAAAAACCCAAAACCAAAATCCCAACATAAGAACTACAGCAAATGACGGAGAATGCTTCAGTACAGGCCTGAACTCATCCTTGAGCTATGCAAGTGTGGAATTCAGAGCAGGAAATTCTATACATAATGAAAGTTGGAAAAATTACAGTATTGGCTTCCAACTTGAAATACGAGTGTTTGAAGCTGGGTGTTCATAATCCTGAACTCCAAGGAAGATGAGCTTGCAGCTTACCCTATGGCACTGAAGTTTACCAAAAGATAACCAGTAGCTTCTTTTTAAACTCTGGATATGTGACTATGTCTACATCACTTTTTCATACATAAAAAAAAAATCAGATAGATAATTAGAACTATACAGTGACCCACTACTGCTCTAGACACAGGGACCCCTGAAAAAAACTATTCACTGAACACTGAGGAAAAGGACTAGTGGCTTTTTAACGAAGTATGGGATAATATAATGCATGTCAGACCTGGTGAGTCATAATCCAGTTTTATTAACTTCAGAAGGGAACACCCCGATCATGTCCAGGTCAATATAACATTATTTTTCACTCCATGCCTCAGTAAGTGAAGAATGTACAGTAAATACCATACACTTTTTATTCCCTAAGCACTCTATACTGAGAAACTGATATATGTAGAATTTTCTTGTGAGATATGAAGTTCTCTCTTTAACCTGTTACTGAATTTTGGCACCATTTTGGCAGTTAAAACGTCCCCGATGATATTCAGGACCCTTTCCAAATTGGGCTGTTATTTACGTCATTTAGCAAATTTATTTTTCAGCTTATCTGTTCCGGTGAGAGCACTGTACACTAACAGAATTTGATTTTTTTCATTCTGTTATAGTGACAGTTAAGTAATTTGCGGCTCTTGTCTTCAAAGAAAAGGGAGATAAATACTCTGGGTTTTCACACATGATGTTCTCTTTTCTTCTACAGTCAAATTCAGAATAAAGAAAACAAGATTGTTACAGACAAACCTGTTCTACAGCTGGTAGTAAAACTGATAGAACCATTTTCAGTATAGGTCAGCCACACAGCTCAAAAGATGAGATGAAAGTTGGATCAGATGTAAACTGGTAACCACAACAGCCATTCCACCTGCAGAACCAATTTTCATCCAAACAACTAAACAGTTGCACATTTTAAAATGAAATTAAACACTGTAAGACAGATCTGTCGGGAGTACATTGGAAAGACCAAATCACACATTTTAATGTACCAGACCACTGAGTTTTCTTTTCTTTTTATTTTTATGGCCTTTATTTTGTCTCTGAATGTTACAAGATAACAAAGACTGATTAGCTGGGCATCATTAACTCCTTTAGAAGTGATGGGATTTATAATAGCAGCAAAGCTGCCAGTTTTCTGTCTCTTGGGTAATTAGAGAATAACTGTCTTCCAGATGTGCTGGCAGTATGCACTATATCTAGTCTCTCTGTCTTAAATTCCTTTCCTCAATTCAGTAATTTTTATGCTAAAAAGGAAGAATTATATTGTTTAGAAATTATAAAAATATAGTCCGAAGTTGGACTCTTTACTGAAAAGTAATTCATGTACACAGTTTTCTATGACACAGAAAATTTGGACTGTTGTTGTTTTTCTACTATGCATCAAAACTATGCAAATAAAACACTCTTGAAGCCAGAATAGTAGGCAGACCAAAAGTATTCTGGGTCATTTCCAAGCTGGCTACAGCAACTCAATATTCATCTAATTCTTCGGAGTCCCCCTATTTCAACCCACAGGTTGCAATGTCTTCTGAGGTACCAATTCCATCACTGAAACATAGAGAGAGGACAATAGATCCATTTACTGACAATTCTATCAGTTTTTAAATGGTTTTCCAGTCCTTGTATTTTGCGATACATTTTTCCTGAGTGTCCCTGTTCCTAGACTTAGAAGCAAACAACTAAAAGTTTAATTACATGAAGTTTCACCATCCTCTTCAGAAAACATATCCATTTGAAGACCTCTGCCGTCTCCCTGCACACGGGCAATTTCACAAACTCACAAACTATTCTTATTCTAGGTAACTAGAATAAGTACTAGTTTTCACACATACCTATTTAAATAAGCTTCTGTTAAATTTAGTAAAGACACACCATTCCTCAACACATACTTTCCAAATCACCTAAAGGTTTTCTGTGCTCTCCTGCTCCAGATTGCCGGATTCAGCTCTGTATTACTGTGATTTCAAAATTTTATCAAATCTTTATAGTATAAATATGTGGAAAACTATTTATTGATAAATCTGCAGTTTACTCTCAAAATTGCTAAGATACTTATCTGAGTTGACAGCAAAGTTTACTGCTGTTAAGTTTTTCAGTTATCACTGTGGTTTAGCAACCCAGGTCAGTGAGTAAGTTTCCATTCAGGTTCATTCTAGAAAACTATATCACACTGTTTATATATATATATATAGGACCTTTCAACCTAGTTTAATAAGACTACCTTACAAACCTTTTTTAAAGGCTATCAAATTGCATTTCCTTTCTTCAAGTCTTTCACAGTAAGTTTACACACTTAATTTTTTTTTGTATACATGACCCTATTATGGTTCTTCATATTTGTTTAAAATACCTCTTCAGTTTACCAAAATTTTACCAAATTCTAATAATACATTTCGAAGAATTTGAAGTAGCTCACACTGCATTGCAAGTCTGATGCGCATGTTTTCTACTTCTTCATTTAGGTCACCGGGGAACTTTATTGGAAGTGTGGATATGCAACAATCCCAAGGACATTTCATTTGTTACACCCTTCTTTTTAATTGTGATTAAATGTTCCCTGAACACTGTTTTAATAATGTAGTTCCCTGAACCATTTTGCATTCACTTTCATTTTGAATACTGTGTTCAGTTTTGGGCCCTTTACTACAAAGATGACATTGAGGTACTGGAACATATCCAGCAGAACTGGGAAAGGGCCTAGAGCACAAGTACTATGGAAAACAGCTGAGGGAGTTGGGGTTATTTAGTCTGGAGAAAAGGAGGTTCAGGGGAGACCTTATTGCTCGCTACAGCTTTCTGAAAGCAAGGCAAGGGGAGGTCTTTTCCCAAATAATAAGCAATAGAACAATAGGAAACAGTCCCAAGTTACATCAGGTAAGGTTTAGATAGGATATTATGAAAAATTCCTTCACCCAAAGGGTTTCAAAGCATTGGAGCTGTCTGCCCAGGGAAGTGGTTGAATAACCATCCCTGGAGGTATTCAAAAGACATCTAGATGTGCTGTTTAGGGGCATAGTTTAAAGGCGGACTTGGCATTCTACGATGGTAGAATTCTGTAAGTTTTCCACGCTTATGAGACAGTATCAAAAGCACTATGGAAGTCTAAACAACATATCAGCTACTTTGGCTAATAGCAGCACCCACCAGCACAAGAACTGTATCTCTCTATAACAAAGCAATTTAGATAAAGGACTAGAGATAATGTGATAACAAAAGATATTAGTAACAAGCAGTAATGAATGTACTGACTATCCATCTATCAGATATGTCTTAATGACCCTATGATGTTTGTAGACTGAATGACCCTTGATTAACCATAGAATAATAAGGAAATATAATGGCACTGAGCTAATAAATGTAATGTTATCAGGAAGCCATATTTCATAGGTTTCTGAAGAAAAAACCCACAAACTTTATCTTTTTACAAAAGTAGTAACACAAGGTAGGAGAAACCTCAGAAACATAATGTCTAATGGTATCAATGTGAACTATAAAAGAGGAGTTACTGAGAAGTGCAAAGACAGGTATAACTGAAGCATTTATAGAACTGTGTAGCAACCTAGTGCAGCTACTCATGATTGACAGCCTAAACAGAAATATCTTTATATTGCATATAGCTACAAAAAAATCCCAGCTAGTTATAAAGAAACCTGACTTCAGAGAACTGATTACTCTAATATCTTGAACTGACATACAAGTATAGGTAAATTTTACCCATATATCTATACTATATACATATGTATATATACATATATACATTGGCATGTATCTGCTTGTTGGGGTCTGGTAACCCAACCTTAGTTGTAACTTGGATGCAATACACTTAAATTTTCCCACATATATTTCATAAAAATCAGTTCTCAAACAAATCAGAAAATAATTCATAAACATTTATAGTGGTGAAGGGAGAGAATGGTTCTTCTCAAAATATGCTAATGATTTACAGTATCAGGCAACTACAGCAGCAAACATTGCTAAATTTCCCTTAAAAAGTATAACTTATTTATACAATGCAATGAATTAACTGAGCATTTCTTCCATATCAGCAGTTCTCTTGTTGTATTTTTGGCAATTCCAATTTAATTTTGGAATACATTTTATTTTACTCATACTTCATTAATCCTGACAGAGCAGCTAGTGAGAACAGTACACCAAATTAACCTAAAGCCTGATAGCAAGACTACCTTAGCTTCAAAAAGATAAAAGCAGGGCCAGCAAAACAATGTTTGTCTCACAGCTTCAGTGTTTCATAATCAAAGTGTAGCATATTACAATGAAGAAGAAAAAAATATGTTCAGATGAATATCAGTATTATGCATATTTTTCAACTATTATTCAGACGAAGTTCTGGGCTGTGAGGTAACATTCAAATGTGATTCAGTTTTCAAAGATGATTAGAACAAAAGTTATTACAAAAATAGAATTGTGTTCATCCAAGAGAGCTCAAACACTCTAAATAAACCAGGTATATTTAATATACAATATTTGAAAGAATATTCACAGAGCAATGAAAGAATACTGAGCTCAAATTATGCCAAGAGCCACTCACCTTGCAGACAGAATGGTGGAAGGAGTAAGTATTATGATTATTTTTTCACAAATGCCAGTTAAGATTGACAGTTTTATGGATATTAGAATGCATGCATAATGTTGCGACTATTTAAAATTTAGAAAATAACCACACATAGAAAATCGTGCTAATCTTCTAAAAATATTCAAATCATATTATACCTTTTTTCCCAATGATTTTCCTGAAGCCTATCAAGTATTTCTAAACTGTTCTAGAATTTCTTTCTTCTCTCATAAAATGCCATATCCACAGGACTGTCACTTACTAAAAGAAAATTATCTCAAAAATTGATGCATGTCAATTAGGAGTATTGCAATATTAAGTCTTCCATACATTGTTAGCTTGTTTCTTATTTTAATACCTATTTTCATAGCAATAGTCATCTCAGTAAAAAAGGCTAGAGAGAATGTTAATGCTAATATAAATCTTCCAACATCAAAAAAGGAAATAATAGAGACAGATCATCCAAATAAATATCACATAGTCTTTTCAGATATAAAATCTCAGAGAAACATTGCCTTGAAAATACAGAAGACAACTTATTGGTCCTCAAATCCACACTTGCTTTCTAAATTCTGGTGGAAAAGTGATTTTTACATGTGATTCTATTGTGAGTAAATAGAAACTAACTCCTTTCAATAATCAAAATATTTTTCGAATTCCAGTACCCCATGACTGGGATCTACAATTTTAAATCTGACTGATGGACAAAGTGGGCATCTGTTTGACAAAACACAGTGGAAAACAATTTTCTTCTTCCAGTTTGCTTTAAATTCCTCTATTTCTTTTAGGCATACCCCCCCCCAAAAAAAAAAAAAGCAAAAGAAAATAACCAAAACCACCCTGCATGTGCAATCTTAGACTTTTATCCCTGTGCACAGATATTACAGCAAAGTTTTACACTGCTTTGTGTTCTACTCTGAACTTCTATCCTCTCTGGTTTTTGTCTCACTACCATTCTTCTGGTCTATCTAACCTATTCCTAAAGCCTTCAAAACACAGACTAAGGCTCACTACCCACCAGTAAGGTAATCTCTTGACTGGGAAAGCATCCCAATCTCTTCCTTTTTTCTCCAATTTCTTTCTCTTTGTTATCCTTCTCCTTTCGAGAACCCCTCTTGCTCACATTCTTCTTCACCCTCCATCCATCAGTCAGTTCAGCTCCTTGTTCCAAGATCTTCCTCAAATTTCAGGTTGTCTACCTATGACCTCTCTGTGCTTCTGTCAGAAATGCTTCCAGTAGCAAATCTCTAACTAAAAATATGAAGCCAAAACAGTTTCTCCAGTGACTATCCTTGGATGCATCTCCTTAAATTCTGATGGTAATCTATGGCAGTCTCTTTATTGTAATGTAGCTAAACAAGTTTTTTCTTCAACATTGCTTTCCAAAAGGCAGAACTTAAATTGTTAAAAAAAATAAATCAAAATAAGGGCTGAATTCTAGACTGATCAATAGCAAAAATATATATAAAAAATAAAAAATCATAAGCTATAAATATTTTAAAAAAACATTTGTAATGAGAAATGCCAGGGGATCTAGTAAGCGCTAATAAGGTAGGCTAAAATTGACACAAAAGTGCGTCTACGTAAGAGAGTGTACTGATACTTCCTTACAGGTGCTAATTGCTTTAATTTATTGATTCCCACACTTTATTTACTTTTCAGTGTCCTCTTTTCAGCTAATTTGACTTGGTTGAAGTGGTATGTATTTCCTTTTCTAAGTATTCCACTCATAACTGACTGACTAGAAAGCTTTGCTTGAGAAAAAATCTAAGCAAGCACTTCAGGATTTGTCCACAGTTTTTGATTTTGCTAAAAGCTGGGTAAATGATGTTGCTTCACTCAAGTCAGAGACAACATAACAGCAGCTTTCCAGTTTGTAATTCCATAATCACTTGTTTGCATAGTTGTATTTTGTAGGGGTTTAAAAGGTTTATTTCTCTTTTAAGAAAATTCTTACTACAAGCCCAGGTAATTAAAAAATAAAATTGAATTAATATTTATATCTGTCTTTTAACAACACAGATTTAATTCCAATCACACGCAATCTCTTCTGAATTTCTTGATAAGTTTTTGATTAAACTAAACAATTTATGTTTCTATCCCAAGGCAAAAAGAATTCAAGATATTATAATAAATTGAAATAAGTATAAATATACAAACTACATATTGGGTTAAATTACTTTTCATCAGCAGGGGAGAAAATACATTTTCTGCAATACATTTTTAAACAATGGACATTAAAATGCTGGATTGTTTTGCTTTGTTTGGCCAAAATACGGCCCCATGCTCAAGACAGGCTCAACTGTTTCCTAAAAACATATATTCACGCATCAGATAGTAGGCAGTCAGGTGTCAGTCTACACTGTCTTGACAAAATGGAGCAAATCTAGCTTAAACCTGAAGTAAAAGCTTGGAAAAAATAATGAACCATGAAAATTTATGAATTCAAGCATTATCTACTAGAGATCAATACTTCCTACGTTTCTAAATGAAATGATATCTTGACACGGAACAGATATAATATATCCTTTCATTTCCACCAACAAAACCCCCAAATTTTATTCTAACTCCATATCTGTTTAACCATAATGCTGACGAACTAATAGAGTAACCAAAGTTCCTGATGTCTTAAGGTGTAAACCCAAGGTATTAGAGACTAATTATCTGCCACGAATTTTTAAATCACTGAGAGTATAAAGTTACATTATTTTAATAAGGAATTTTATTAATTTCCTTTGTTGTTTTTTTTTTTTCATAATCTACTTGCACATGAGTGAATGGAAAAATCCACCTACCTAAAGCATTCCTTTCACAAGACCTTTTAATACCACACTTTTAATTGCATAATTCCTTTTAAAAATATATCAAACAAAGAAATACTGAACAGCATGCACAATTAATAAATAAATCTCTCTACTCAACAATATATCTGTTGTATTTCCTCCTTGTACTACTAATCTCAACTAGTATTTTGACACAAAATTCCATTACTTTGGTTTTCTTGTGACAAGGAATGAATCCATTTGCTCTACAGAAATATCTGAAGAAAGGAATTTCAGAAGATGCTAAGCTCTTAAAGCCATGTTACAAAAAAAAAAAAAAACAAAAAAAACCCAACCAAAAACAACAACCAAAAAGCTGTTCAAACAAAGAAGTAGGATATCTGGTTTACAGTATTTCAGACTTTGCTCCCTTTAAAATTCTGCATTACTCTTTTAGGGAAAACACAGTTCAGTTCCTAGCTGAAGAACAGAGTTTCTAAAAACTGAGCTGTTCCTAAAGAACAGATTTCTAAGGTGGAAGAGGACTTCAGCATTTTGTAGATACTCAAAGCTTTAGAAACAAGGCTTGGGGCATTAGATCACTATTCAGAAGGAGTACTGTGCATTATTCCCCAAACATATTCACAACAGCTCCTTTTTTACTAGAGAAGAATGTTGTTTCATTTAGAACCACATGCCTTCCTTTCAAGACAATGCTTTCAGAGATGTTAGCTATCTCTTGTCACTTGCCAAATATAAAATAGGAAAACCAATAGCACAATAGCAAAAAGGATGTTATGCTTTGTTTTACAGCTGGGTAATTTTTTCCATACTGGAGAAGGCTTGTACTCAAGTCACTTTGCCTTTTGTACAACTTGGAAACTCAAACATAATGGAAATGCCAATTCTGTGGTCTGTGTATAAGTTATTTTGACTCACATATTCTCTTTACTGCCTGTAGAGTCTGAGTGGTACATCCAGTATTTTTTCCAGAATTTTGCACAACTTCGGAACAGCGAATTTTTAAAAAATATGTTCAGAACTCATTGTACTTGCCTTCATAAATTCATGGCATCTCAATTTGTGATGGCCTAGAAATTATAAAATTTAATCCTGAGGTGTTATTTAAAGCATTTCATAATGAAAGATCTACCAGACTTTCTATGAGCACAGTAGTTAATATTGTCACCACCTTTTATAAATGAAAAGCTATCTATCCTAGTCTAATTCAATATACACAATTGAAATCAATGAGAGTTCTATATAAAGAACAAGGGTAGAGAACGATGCAAAATGTCAAGAGCTTCTATTTATAGGTACTGAAATTCTAACAAAAAAAGAAGAAAAAGAAAAAGTCAGGTTTGAAAGGAACTGATTCTTTAGAAGTAAAAACTATTATCTTACTGTATAAACATAACCTTAGAAAAGCAGAAATTCTGTTCAGTGTCTTACGCATTGTCCTTGAGAGTCACTTTTTTGAATGTTTAGAATTTGAAAAGGATCTCATTTCATTTGACCTTAAAGAGACCATAAACTGTAGAACTTCCAGAAATTGATACTTCATTGTCCTTCTACAAAGGAACAGTTGTTTTAAACTGAAGCTGAATAATACATATTGTTATTTGTGCTTCTGTAGCAATACCTGAGGTAAAACATTATTCTAACACATTTCTTTAAGATTACTTAAGTAGCTCTTAATGAGTAGATACATTTCTTCTAGGTAGCAAAATATCCTGTCCATTCACATGAGACTACTTTTATCTTCTCACTTTGGGATAATGACTTACTAAAATTACACTTTCTAATTGAACTCAAGACTAGTTTGCTCCAACACCACTTCATTACTATTGGTTACATAAATTAAATAGCACTGTAGTTTAATGACTTTAAAAGTAGAAAAGACCAGGCTATTATTGAAAGTTGATTTATGACTAATAAATTAGAAAAACTTACAACATAAATAATCACTGAGAAATATAAATTTAAAACAAAGAAAAGGCACTAGAATTATAGAAACATGACAGTTTTACCTTTTCTGTTGAAGTAAAAAAAGATGAATAGCAGATATCAGTTTATTTTAATATGCTTATAAGAGAGGCAACTGTATCCCCAAAGGACAGTATGTTATTTTATGTTATTTTTCATTGCCTCTAAAAATCGGCTACATTTTCCTTAGACGCATAAAAGAATGTATTTTCAGTTTTACCAGAGAACACTACTATTTCATATTTATTGCTGGAGATACACTGCAATTCTTCACAGACTTTCAAATTCTTCACAAATATTTAAGGTCAGATTGTATAAACCAAAAATAAACTTCACCCAAAATATTAAACCATTTTCTCAACATTAATTTTTTTTTTTTTACACACTTTGGCCAGATGAGTCCTAGGAACCATAAATTAACTCTTTCTTTGCTAGGCCTTGTGAAGAACTAATAGACACTGAGACACATGACCTAAAATAAACACATTATGCTGCACAAAACCCTCTTTCGCTTACCACAAAATACTCCACCTGCTCTCCCTGACTTAGGCCCTATTATCTTCTGATAGAGGAAAGCAGAAGATGTTATGATGCATTTGATAATATAATACAATTTGACATGAGAAATACCACCTGAGTCTTCCTTCCTAGCTTGTAAGAGAAGGTTACTGGTTTTTTAACATCTTCAAAATATCCAGCAGATAGGAAAAAAATGCATTCAGCTCCAGCCACATCCAGCTAACCACTAACTAGAGTTAAGCTTCCCTTTTCTGACAAAGTTTCAAAATCTAGCTAAAAGCCCATTTCAGGCCTGTTTACAAAAGTTAATAAATGTAGCATCACAGAATGGTTTGGGTTGGAAATTACCCTAAAGATCATCTAGTTCCAAACTCCCTCGTCATGGTCAGGGACACCTTTCACTAGACCGAGGTGCTCGAAGCCACATCCAACCTGGTCTCAAACATTTCCAGGGATAGGGCATCCACAGCTTCCTTGGGCAACCTGTTCTAGTGCCTCACCTGTCTCACAGTAAGGAGTGTCTTCCTACTATCCAGCATAAATCTACTCTCTTTCAGTTTGAAGCCATTCCCCCTGTCCTGTCACTGCACTCGTAAGAAGTCCCTCTACAGCTCTCTTGTAGGCTCCTTTCAGGTACTGGAAGACTGCTATAAGGTCTTTTCAAAGCCTTCTGTTCTCCAAGCTAAAAACCTCCAACTTTCTTAGACTGTTTTTATAGGGGAGGTGCTCCAGCTCCCTAATCATCTTTCTGGCTCTTCTCTGGACTTGCTCCAGCAGGGCAATATCCTTCCTATATTTGGGGTCCCAGACCAAAGACACAGTACTCCAGACTGGGTCTCACAACAGCAGAGTACAAGGGCATAATCACCTACATTGACCTGCTGTCCATGCTTCTTTTAATGCAGCTCAGGATGGGATTGGGTTTCTGGGCTGTAAGCACACATTACCAGGTCACATCCGTCTTCTCATCTACCAAGTCCTTTTCTTCAGGCCTGCTCACAATTTTAGATGGGCATAATGTGTGGTCAGGGCAGTCTACAGAAGTGGATGACTTCTAATGGTCCTTTGCTGTCATTGCTTGGTGGGAATCCATTAATTTTAATTGTCTTGTACTGCTCTGCGACACTCTTACTCCAATTGGTGACAGTGGCAGAGCAATTTTCTGAATGTATATGAATGCTTTCTGAGCAAAAAGTCAAAAATGTGCTGCTGGGGATCATCACCTAGACTAAAAACCAACTTCAGATTCCTAAAATAGCCATCCTTATTCTATTTCACATTCAGAGGAAGGTGTAAAGTGAGCACTAATATCTGACGAATCACATCTGCATGATATGTAATTAATACACACCAATATAAAGGATAACTAACCACAATCTATAACTTGTCACCCTTTCTTTCTCCAAACCCAGCTACAGTATTCCCTCACCACAGCCAACCTTCACCCCAGACCCCTGTTTGTGTACCAAAAATGCAAGGCCCAGCTGTGATATGACTCAGCTGCCTAACTTTGGCTCCAGTGACAGAAGTGAGATTACTGATCATTAGCAGCTCAAGGGTTTAAGGAAGTAAGTCTAAAACATTTTTCTTGCGTGGTTTTCAGATCATTTAATCAATTATAGAAAGGTGCACATGCCCTGAATAGAAGATCATATCATGCTTTGGTGCTTTTGGTGACAGGTTCCCCTAGCTTTTTCAGGTTTATGAGCTCACTTTGTGAGATCGTTGTTTACAAGCCAGACAGCAAAGCCCCTAGATGAGCTATTCCTATACGTGGTTCTCAACATAAGGAATGCACCACTACAACTGAAAACTGAATGAAAACATTTTAAAGATGAAAAAATCTTGAAGAAACAAGAGTTTTAAAGACGAGACATGCTTTTAGAATAAGACAATCTGCATCTCCTACAAAGCACTGAAAATATCCTTTTTTAACTATATAGAAGTTTGAGCCTGATCATTTTAGTTAAATGTTTTTGTTAATACAATGGGGAGCAAACCATCAAACTAAACAATGTAAACTGTCAAAACCCCACAAAATTTATTTTTTTAAATCCTAAGTTATCAATAAAAATGAACTAAATCTCTTGTCAAGTTTGTTTTATGACAATGAGCTTCTGACACAGTCTTTCTAACCTTTCATCTTTAGTTCTTCCATATGTAAACCCATGCCACATGCTATAATCCTCACATAATGAAGAAAATCTGTTGTGAACAATCAGAGGGAAAACAAAACCATAAAATATGCAACAAAATTCAGTCTGACACATGACACACAATAGATTATATTTCAGCATTTGTTGTGTTTCCTGGGAGCTTACTCACGCCTGTTTTTTATTTAATTATCACAAGAGGTAATAAAGTTAGAGGCATGCCAATGGGGAACAGGTCATTACTGAGTTCTATTAACTTCTTCATACAATCCACTGCTTTTTTAATCAGTCAGCAACTAAATTAATTAGCTGTTAAAGGTTAGAAAATTTTTCCCCAAACCTAAATATAGCAAATAACTTCTTGCTTATATTCCACATTTTATATACATTATAAATATATTCATTTATTTTATATATATATATATAAATATTAATTTCAATTATTGTGTGAACACTTGATTGAAAGGTAACTGAATGATTGAAAAGATGAAGTATCAGGTACATCAAAAATATCATTTTTTCCCTTAAAAACACAAAGTCTGTCACCTTTTCAGTATCTTCTGTCTAGTAAAGACATGGTTTTTAACATTAAATATTCATTATAAATATTCAAGGACTTCCAAAGCACAACAGATTTATTTGTCTTGTATGAAAAGCAACTTATTCCAATGGCTACCAGCATCCTAGAGTTAACACATAAGAGAGTACTCAAGATTATTTTCTTTGAATGAATATGATTATGTACACAGAGTGCCCTAAAATAAATAGGAATAAACTGCCTCACATTTACAGCAGAGTAAGAGCACACAGGTATTGATTCAGATATAGCTTGTAGATACAGCTATATACACAGTTACATAAGTGTCAAGGATTAGTTGCACAAGATACGTTTCTGCATTAGATTTCTCATTCTCCCATTGTCACTTGTTCCCACCTTGCTGTCATGTTTAACACCTACTTCTCCTCCCTTCTCCTAAACTCCTACACACTCATACACAAATATTCTTTCATTGCTATCAACTATTTAGTCCATATGTTCAAGACATTTTTAAGAATAGATAGTAGTTTTGGACAAGACTGGGTACCTACAAAACCACACTTTTTTTATTGTGCTACTCAAACAATTACATTTTCCAGTTTTTCTAACACTGAACTTTATAGTATGTGTTATTACATGATAAGAATGCATAAAGCGCAACACAGTGTACAAGTCTCAAAAAAAAGTCAATATATTTTTACTCAGGTTTTATATTACAAGCTAGTAACTCCCTGGTCTTTTGTTCACTAGTAAAACCATTGGGACAAGTAAAGTTATTTTTCAAGGAGCTGCATCTCATCTAGACAACAAAAGTATTAGGAAATATTAGATTTGTCTTATTAACATGGAGATCAATATAGGTTATCATCTGAAGAAAAACTTTTTACAGAAAAGCATGAATAATATGAAGTCTTAAGTGGACTTTTCTAGCCTTCCCCATTAAATCAGTTTTACACAGCTTCCTTGGGTATCATCTTTCTGGCTTTTAAAAACATGTCGACTGTCAGCTTTTTATAGAATTAGTTTTAAAGAACAGATGGACATTTGAATATCTTCTTAAAAATGAGTATTTATGTAAGACTTTGGTAGGGGAAAAAAAAAAAAAGGCTGCATTTAGAGAAAATATCCAACAGGAATGTAAAAGAAAAATCTAGGAGGAGGACTGGAATTTTTCAGGCTACCTTTTAAGGATTAACAAAGTATCTGTAACAGAAGATATCACCAAGCAAATACTTCAGTGAAGCTCGTTTTTGCAAACATACTGGAAGATCCACATAGACCTGCAGTATGCCTTGCCAGTTCCTCAGGATTTAGTTTACCTTAATTTCTCTCCAATTTTCTAATCATACTGAAAACGCACAATGTATGTCCTCAGTTATTAAATGTTCTCAGACATTAATATTTATCGGCAGTTCCTTTTGCATTGTGGTAAATTTTGGAATTTAGGTGTTAAGATATCATTCTTTGTATTCTTGAAGTTTTGGGGAGGTGATTTATAAAAATATGAATTTGTAATGACTAACAAAAAATTCGTTATATTAAGAATAAAATGGTCTATTTAAAATTTGAATTATGCTTATGTAAAAAATAATTATGGACTAAATACTACTCCAGCAATGTGCTGGGCAAGAAGAAAAATTATTATGACAATGCAGATTGGAATAAAATAAAATATAGAGCTCAAATCTTTACAATAAATTTAATTTCTTCCCTCTTCGTTGCAAAACACAAGTCTATTCGCTATGTACTTTCTTTTTTCCTTTATCTTTGCATTTTTATCTGCCTTTGTAAGCTAAAGAATGAACAGTCCAATACAATAAATTATACATTTTCAAAGAGATTAAGCATGAATTAGAAAAAAAAAGAACATACAGAGCCAGTTACTTTTGGCCTTACTCAATCCAGACTTAAAAGCATGACTCTGCTGACTAACACATTGCATTGCTGAAGGTCAGCAAGATCTAATGCCTGACTGTACTGAGAAACAAATGAAACCATTCATTGTAAGCTGCCATGAACAAATGATAGCAAATACATCAAACAGAAATAATGGGAAACAGTGCAGAATGAGAACAGATATCCTAGGAAATAAAGCAGGGTTGCAACTTTTTCATATACCTCTAACCACCATCACTTCTATGCAATGTACATCTCTGTTCACACATAAGACACCACGCAAATGTATTACTCACTACCTACTCCTGTAACTTCTCTTCATGTCAGATATGTTTCTGAAATTAGTGGATGATTTTCCATTTACTAGTGATGCTAACAAGGTGTACTTTGTCAGTCTGGGATGACGTTAATTTTCTTTGTTGCAGCCTGTATGGTGCTGTGTTCTGGATTTGCAGCCGAATGCATTAATAACACAGCAATGTTTTGGCTATTGTTGAACCACGTTTCAACAGAATCATGGTTTTCTCCTCTTCCTTGTCTCTAGCATGGAATGGCGAGAAGTTGGGAAGGGAACCCTGCTGACCCAGCTTAGCGATACTATGTAACATAATGTTCAGAACGAACAAGGGGGCTGAGGGATTGCCTCCAAATGCGGCTGATCCTTGATGAATGGCTGGACATCAGTCTGCTTGTGGGAGGAGATAATTGATTTCTTTTGAATTGCTTGTTTGGTTTCCTTCCTCTTTCCTTCATCTGCTAATTTGTCTTTATCCCAAGCAATTAATTGTTTCATTTACTTTTTTCTTACTCTCTCCCCCAACCTGCTGGGTGGGGAGAGTGAATGGTTGTGTGGGTACTTAGCTGCTGGTGGGGGTCAGCTATATAAGGCTACACAAGGCTATGTAAATGTAGCTTTAAATTCAAATAATATTTATATCTTTAATACAAAACATCAGAACTCTTTTAAGAGAACCTTATACTACTCCAGAGAGTACACAGTGACACACTCTACTGTACTACATTGCTCTTACCATATTCTATTTGTGGAGTAGAGCGGAAAATCACACACAATTCTACAATACAAATTTTCATGCAAAGAATAGCACAGTTTTTCATATCTGAGACTATTAGTAACTTGACTGCAAAATCATTTCTTAAGAATTCTGTCACCTCTCCTTCCCCTCAATGATATTATTAAAGCATATCAGCACTTCTTTCCCTCAATAACACATTATATGGACAAGATAAACACCATATCTTTAAAACATCAGTGAATGGCATTAGTTGTTCAATAAGTGTCACAAAATTGAAGTTTACAGTAACCAAATGATTATCAGCTGGTTTTCTGTGTTTGTTTGTTGTGTGGGCTTTTTTCTACCCTACCATTTCATGTGACATTGTAATTATTCTTGTATGTAAATTCAGAGAACACAGAAAAAATTTGAGTATCATAAGACACAGATGTTTCATTCCCATACATTTAGAATGCCTGCATTATTTGGAAACAGGCAAGGCATAAGAGGTCTGCAAGGGTGAATCTTGTACATCAGGTTACATTTTATATTTTACCCCGTAAACAAAATGCTCCTGAAGAAAAGTGCAATACAAGAAAATTATGTAAAACAGAAGAAACACAGCAATGAGGACATCAATAGTAACAGGTTAAGGAAAATGCAAAAGAAAGTGGAAAATGAGTTCATAGCTTCCAAGGAAAAAACCCACCACAAAAAAACAGGCATGATAATAGCTCCAACTCTAGAAAACCACTAAACATTAATACTGAAACTAAGACAAAGCTCTCAATAAGCGACCTAGTCTGAAGCATGTCTCCTTATATCCCTGTCAATAACAATTGTTCATCTAATAGTAAGAACCTCTCTACTGTCATTTTTCTGTATGTTCTTTCAAATTAAGAAAATACAAAAGTGACTTTCAAGGGAAGGCAGAAGAGGTATTGTATATTTCAATTTAGTTTTCCAAAAGGAGTTTGAACTACTTGTCTTGAAAGTTAGTTCTGCTGAACCAACAAAGTATTATAGACCACTGCTTTTATTCTAATAAAGTTTCACTGAGCAAATCTGCCAAACACGATTTCCTTTATGAATAAAATAATTCCTGAGGAAAAGCAACTGTTTCAGGAGTACACCATTCTCCAAACGAAACTCCAGCTATAAAAGAATACACAGGGAGAATACCTTTAAAGCTGTAGTTTTTTAAAAACTGTTTCCCCGTGATTATCCATTTCTTTCTCAGAAGACAGTAATAGTTGTCACTCATTAAGTTATTTAAAGCTGTAACTTAGATTATGCCTTTATACCCTTCTTTCCATAAAGAAATTAAATCCTTAGATGCTTTGACTATCAGTTTCATTTTCCATTTTTTACACATTTGATCCCACAGAAAAATAACTGTCCTTACTAAAAGATCTATTTATCTGGAAAATTAGGGGGAAGGTTACAGTATGTATAAATATGTATTCTGTATCGGAGAAACCCAAACCAAGTTATTACACAAGAAAATACCTGATCATATTTACAGAAGTATTTTGCAGATTATATCTTGCAGAGAGACAAAAGAGCTGAACTTTTCTTTAAATCCAGCCCCTCTGTGTGTTAGGCAACTTTCAGGTGAGGTCATTTTGCACTTAGATCTGAACTGCACTAATTCAAGTACTGCTTTAGGGCAGGATACATATAGTGCAGTGGGTATGCTACAAAAAGAAATGGACAACTTCTGCTTCAATCTAATAAAAGTGACCAGAGCACGTCTAATAAATCTAGCTTCTCCAAGGTAAAAACAGAAGCAATTTTAATTTGTGAAATGTGAGTTCCAAGTTCTGCTGGACTTAAAAGAGCAAGAGAGTTCACACAAAGAAGCTGTGAAAAGGAGTAGTGCAAATCATAGTTTTGGATGAGGACCCTTAGCCCTACAAAACTTCTACTTTGAATACCTGAGGCAATTTTTTCATGTGGCCTCCAGTCTAAGATAACTAACAGTGATCTTGCCTGATAGTAAATGCTAGGGTATCTGAAAAATGGGTGACAACCATAAACACGAGGAGCAGTGATACGCATCGGAATCCCAGCAATCTGAGAAGGCAAAAGGGAGTAAACCATTGGCTACTCCAAAGACTGTCAAAGGAAAACGACGAGATGGATGTACCTGGTGAAAACACCCACTGAGGCAGGTAAACAGGAAACCTTTTGCTGGGAAGCCATGAACATTAAATAGGCTCATCAGGGTATAGGACTTATTATGAGGGAAGAGAATTTGGGAATAAAGCAGAGAGAACATTTGGTACTGTGTAAAACTTAGAATGGGATGTTTAGGGAATAAACCAAAGACATGCAAAAAGAGGGGTCCAGATGAATCTGGGAGGGATAAAAGTGGGAAAATAGAAAAGGACAGAGGCTAGTCACATGTAAAGAGATTGCTCAGCATGCTTGCCTGACTGAGCCTTGTGACCCATCCTATCTCCTTACTAAAGTCTATCTTCTGTGTGGGTACACTCTCAGCTCTAAGTATTGCACATGTGGGAACCAGTGAACTTTGAGCTGGACTAGTCTGCAAGTACAGTATGAGGTCTGAGTGCCAGCTACTCAAGAGGGGCCATGAATGACAGGGGCTCGTAGGTCCAAGTGCTGCAAGCAGGGGAGATGGACATTCTAGGGGTCATCTACTGCATAAGTTGAGAGTCTAAGGCCAGGTACAGGAGAAGAGAAGCTTGTAAGATGCTTGTGCACATGTTGCTCAACGGATGAAATGAAGCCCTCCATACCTGGTTCCCCTGACAACATAAATGAAAATAGGATTGGGATAGAAGATCACCTATTTAACAAAATAACAAGGAAATGTTTAGTGCAACTGAAACAGTGTTTCAATCACTTGTGGAGAAATTTATCAGTTTGTGTGTTCATAAGGGCAAAGTTATCCAGATGTAATACTGTGTTGCTATTCACTCAGGCTGTAGAGAAAAATTACAAGCAACGGCAGTTATGTCAGTGTCTTGCTAAAAATTGAATTTGGACAAATATGTATCTAATTGCATCACTAGGTAAACAAATTACTTCCTGTATGAAAATACCACACTACATTAAAATTACAAAAGCTAGTTTTCTTTGCTTACATCTCTTCAGTAATCATTAATCATCCTACTTCAAACTGGCTGATGGTTCTGGACTGCAACATCCTCTTTCATTCATGACTTGGACAGATAATGTGTATTCTACAACTGTCATGACTTTCAAGGGAAAATTTCAGTTTTCGTAAAAATTCTTAATTTTTTTCTGCTAGAAAAGTATTCCAAATTACCTAGAAATGTCCTTCCTACTGAAAAAAACCTGTACTGAAGACAAAGTTAACAGGTTTTTCTGCCTCGCAGTCTAGAACTGTGCTGGTGAGGAGACACATATCTCAGAGTTTTCAAATTCAACCAAGTGAGAAATACTTTCAGACATCTCAAAATCTATTCAGGAACAACCTAGAAATCCTCAGAAGCCTAGATGTCAGGTCTTCAATCTGACCAAGATGCTCTGTAGCCAAAATTCCTAAGAGCTGGGATTTAAGAATGTTTAAGGTTTTCAAGGAGAAAGAGAGAGGGTCTCTAAAGCCTACTTAAAAGGTTTAAATGAAACATTTTTTCTCTAAATAAATTTTTGAATTTCAATTCTGAAGAAGATGCCAGCTGCTCCTTCCACTACAGATTTTTTTTTTTTTGTTCTGGGGAAATACATGTTTCTGAAAAGTATGATCCTTTCTGATATATCCCTAAAGATAAAATCAGGCTGCCAATCTCCTGAAATATTTTCCAAAGCTTTTTGGGAATTAGCTTAAAAATACATTAAGTATATATATGTACCTTCATAAATAAACATATACGTATACACCTACTATATGTAAACACTTTTGTTCAATGTCTAGTGACTGGTTCACTTGAATGATGTTATTCCTCTGCTTTGGCTATCTATTTAAGTTTTCATTCGTTCCTCCCCTCCTTCACCTGATGGAAATATGTAGTCTTACAATGAAAATTTTAATTGCTGAGTATTTATGTTTGGTTATGGTAATAGTTGTAAATTTACAGATTTATTAAGAAAGATTCATTTTTTCTCAATGGCTAATGCAGAAGAGTACTGTGTACCTCCATCTGTCACTAGCATGAGATGTGACCTTTTTAGATATAGTTTCTTCATCTGTAAAATGAAAATTATATTAACCTACTGTACATCAGAACATTAATTTTATTAATGTTTGGGGAAAGAAAGCTTAGAAATAGATAAAAAGTACAGAAAAATGTAATATTACTGATGCAAATTAAAAGATATTTGGGCTGAATATATTAAACCAGGTGGTTTTAACATCAGGATTCATGAACATTTACCAAATTCCTAGTGATCATTCCAGTCTTTAAAATATCTAGAGATTACTTGCACTTCTGGTACTACTTCCATAATTATATCCTGAATAATACTGAATATTTGTAATAGCTGTAAAGTTTAATAAAGTTATAAATAAGTAGAAGTAAAGAAACTGAAGTATCATTCAGAAGTAGGCCTTTTATTTATGACTTTCTAATCATTTCCACAGCAACATGTTGCAGTATCACAAACACAGACATCATGAAATCACGACATCTTAGGTTTGAATAAAAGCAGCAGTCAAAAAGTGTAAATGCTAAAAAAGCCTGAGAAACATCAGTAAAACCTGCAAAAAAAATTAAATCCATTTGAAACATCTGTAACCATTTTTGGACAAGCTCTTAAAGACTATTTCCACTTGGAGAAAGGCCACTCTGTTCTTACCAATACATGGTTTTCACATTGATTTAACCTACATTACACAAATGTTAAAGGATGATCCCTAAGTTTCTGACAGGTATTATTTCCATTATTAGAGCCTATCAATTACTATTAACATTTATTTCCCATCTGAAACAAAATAATTTATATTAATTAGGTAACCTAAAAATCATGATAATATACTGTGATAAAAATGTCCCTGGAAGGTTCTTCATAAAAAACAAGGTTAAATTACTATAACACAGCAAATTGCAATAATACAAATAGTGACAGATTAATAAAATTTTCATGCAATGTTATTTGCATCCCAAAGAAGAGCATCTTGAACTTACATGTATAGAGTTCCTTAAATCTTGCTTCTCACACTGTAACCATCATCTTCCCTTTATTACTGTCTCCTTTTATTTCCACTTCTTAAATTTAATATAATTTGTGTTTTTCTCTTATTGTATGTTTGCAGTTATGAAGATAAACAGTATTCCAAAGAACAACAGTGTCTCAGTCTTATGCTTCATAAAATGTAACAAATAATAATTAAGCACCTTGTTCTCTCCCTGCCTTGGAAAGTAGTTCAGATTTTTAATATACAAATAGCACCTGTGTTTTTCAGAACAAGTATGGTAAGTACACATGTTTGTATATTTGTACATGTTGTTGGTTGACTACATGCCTAATGACAGTAGGAGAAAAAATTACCAATCCAAGCTGATGAAGGAGCATTAGTACTTTAACAGAGATCTGCACCACCTCAAATTATTGATACTGAATTAATGTGCTTATTTCACAATCTAGTGAATAGATCTGACAGCAGAAATGTGTCTGCTGGATTCAGTCATTGGGACCATTTCATGATGAAGTAGAAGGTGACACTGATTTGTACAGAACAAATTTAAGACTTGGTTTCTATTAATGTTTAAACCAATGAATCAGTTGAATGTATTTGCATAATTGTACATAGTTACTCCCCTAAGAGTTCTGTCCATTTTGTGCAGTATTCTTTGCAAACATGAAATATTCCTACAGGAAGTGTTTCTATATAACTTGGACTTAACACTGGTATACACAACTTTCAGTATACTACTGTTACCACTCTATCAATGGAGTTTCAGCTTTACTGACTTACAAGTCTTCCTTTTCTTCTTAGAGATAAACAGAGAGATTACCAAAAAAAAGCATACATAACCCCAAAATTGAAATTAATATTTTCACCAAAAGAAAAAAATACAGGTAGGATTTATCTGTTATTTTACAACTCAGGTGTTCAGTTATTTCTCAATATATTAATAATACTGTTTATAACTGAGTCTAAAACATTTCCCAGTGTAATACTTTCAACCTGTTTTCCCCTGCATTTAATTTGAATGACATCTACTATGTTAATTACTATTTGAATTCAAAGGGGAGAGAGAGGTAAAAGGGGAGGGAAATGTAAAAATACAATTCAGCAGCTTTAGGAAAGTTTTAATCATCAGTTTAAAACTGAAAATTCAAAAGATAGAAAAGCTAATAAATAAAAAATGTTCTTGCACTACCACACAATAATTAGTGTGGGTATGCAATAACTAAACCAAATTTCTGGAGATGCCCTAAGGCAGGCAAAAAGTAATATCCAATATCCTTTGATCCATTTTGTGAAAGTTTAACTACACTTTTTGAGAAGAATTTAAACTAGTGCTCTGATCCACAGGTAAAATCCAGGAGCCAAAATGCAGGCTCTCTTCCCCCACCTAGGCATTAATTAAAAATTCTGAAGTGAAAAATAACCAGGCAATCAACAGTTAGATAATTTCACTTTCTCAGACAGTGCCACCTTGTTGAATTTGATAGCTACACCCAACTCTGAGTAAGAATAAGAACAAAGTCTCAATTTATCACACAGTTTCACCAATAACACCACATTTCTTTTCTGTAAGTCATCTCTCCCCTGGTTTCAGGTTTCTTAAACCATTGCTCCTTCAAGAACTGGAACTGATTGCTCTTTTCTGCCCAACCAGCGAAGCTCTTTCAATTCAACAATGTAGTGAACCAAAACCTCACTGTCCCAATTCTCTTTGACTGGATTTGGAAGTACTCAGCAGAGCATGAAAAGTGTTCCTTCTCTCATAGAGCCAACTTCGCACAAAAAGTGATTATTTTGTTTGCTACATACATTCTTACAACAGTTGTATGTTCAAATATATAAATGATAATATCATATATTCAAAAAGTATCTATAAAGGATAATGAATGTAAATAATAATGACCTTCATACACGTTTATTGCAAAACTTTGAACCACTGTTTGGCACAGGCATTTTTTCATCTTGTTACTTTAACCAATGCTGAGACATTTTATCAGAGTTATGCATCAGTTGACGGATCTCCATGTAAGGCTTATCATCACTCCTTTGCTAAAATGTACATCCAAAGAACCTATTGGTCTATCCAGAAGAATCAAATTGCTACCATTATTTACCTACAGTTGTGTACAAAATAACCAAGAGAGTGAAGTATGAATCACTATAATCACATAAAGAGGATAATACTTGCAGCAGTAATGAGACATATGATAAGGAACAATAGGAATTGTGATTTTACTTGGGAAAAAATCTAATAAAAAAGTCTCTCAGAATTAAATTATAGTCTATTACATAGCACAGAGCATTTCAAAATTGCAAAACTGCTGTCTTTATTTTATTATTCACCCCAAACTAGCAGCTCTCATAAACTTTCTGAATTCAATTGCTCCTACCCCAGCCAAATTTTCCCATCCAATTTGTATTAATACAATCACAGCACTGAATGGTTCCCTTGTGAGAATACAGGCCCTTGAAAGAAAAGGCTAGATGTAGTTAAGGTACTTAACAAAGACATAATTTACCTTACATGGTCAAATTATAGTGACTATTTCTACACTTGAGTGTTTGAAGTCAGACTTGCTATTAATAGACTAGTTACCGCAAACAGAAAGTCAAATCAGTACTTTTGTTCAAAACTTCTGCAGATTTCTAGTAACCCATGAACCTAGACAAATCACAATGCAAAATCAGCTAAGCCACCAAGGAAGCAATTATATATGAAAGCACATGAGGATGGGAAAGGCAGCCAAAGAAAATTCACAATCAGACACACAGCGAGAGAGGCTGCAGTATTCAGAGGCATGGTACACCTCAAAATGCCACAACAAAGAACATCATCCTCAGGCTAAGTCTGACACGTGATCAAGAATGATTCAACCAATCAGTGACTTTTTTTCTCTATTCACTAATCCAGTGCACTTGTAGTGTATGTAGAGATGATGCTAGAACTTGCACGAAGCACAACCATCTCGTTTTGAAGAAGGCAGAAGTCATACTCAGAAAAAAGGTGTGATATGGGAGCTAGTCTCACTAAAGGTCCCCTTTCAAACCCAAGGGTTTAGAGTAACTCTGAATGCCAAGCAGATGCATGTTTCTGCTGGACTCAGAGAGAGAGCTTTCCAGGCTGTCCATGGGTCAGATCAGACCATAGAAGAGGTAAACAATGAAGAAAAAGCTTCCAGGAATGGCTAGTAACATGTTCAGTTTAATTTTTTAACCTTTTCATACTATGCTGTGGTCTTGAGACGCATGGAAATCATGGACAGTAATAACTAAAATAAGAAAGAAGGAGAAGACACTACACACATCAGAAAATTGGCACTATCTTGGTTGTAGCAATAGTTTGGCTTAGATACAGGCTAAGAAGCTTTCATAGCTCAATTCTAAGAGAAATACTAGAGGAAGAACAGACACTAAATCTTTATGGATTAAGTTACTTCTCATCCTGACTTTGCATTTCAAATTGGAATGGCCTTTCACTCAGGCATCGACAATGACTTTCAGTATTAATTCAATTTAACTGAATACAATTTAATTGTTTAAGAAAAATGAGTATTTTTATTTCCTGCCTTCCTTGTATGATATAAATTACTAAACTCCTTTCTGGAACCATATAAAACTTGTAATGAGAGCATCCCTCCTTTATTACTGGACCTACTGATTGAAACCCACTCACATGACTGTACTGTCCTCCTCAGGAGTGTTCTAGAAGAGAATATGTTGTATAAGCCAAGCAGCAAACCTGGACTAAGTAAGTCTCTAAATTCTTTATACAACTACGAGACAAAAACTGGATCTAGGAAGAAGCTAAAATCTCAAGAGAATGTTAGCTTTTTCAAAAACATGTTCCAATTCTATTTAATAAACCTTTTGGAGTCTTGGAAAAATGTAAGAAAGGATCAACTTGGACAACATAAAAGAATTTATGAAGTGATAATACGGAAAATATAGTCAGCATATGTGTGCCAAGAAAATGTGCACAATGGTTTGAAAAAAAATGTCAAATATGTTTTCTGTTTCCTGAGTAATTCTTATTTCAAGGTGTCATTTCGGCTTCTTGCTGCTACTGAAGTAAATATATTTTGGTGATTAATAAGCAAACAGTGATATGCTTGGGGTCAGGCATCATACCTTTGAATTATTGCTATTATTATTACTCTGATAAAATTTATTTTTAGTTTGAAATCTTGCAAGACAGAAGGACACTTTCAATACTGATTTAAGTAAAAAAATTCACAAGAAATAAGTGTCTTAACCCACTATTGAATTTATCCTAAAAAGTCCTTTAGTCCTTCTGTGTCAAAAATTATTTTAGTCCCCTAAAACCCTACAGTGGGAAAAAAAGTCTCAAAAAGAGAAAGAAATAGAAAAAAAAAAAAGGCTAATTATCCTTAAGTGATTCAAAAGGTATTGTTCTTGGCAAATTTTCTCCTTGGTACAACCATTAATGTGGGGAATGAACAATAGTTACTACTATAACAAAAAACATGCAGAAGAGAACTAAGGAAGCACTCATTCAAGTACCACAGTCCTTTGTGAGTTAGAGCAGCACAAAGCACTAAAAAGAAGTTTTGAATAATACTTGTTCTTTTTCTGTTATCTTTACTTTCTGTCTCACAGTCTTACTAACAATATTTCATCTAGGATTTCAAGACCACCCAATATTATCTTCTGCACCCTTGACTTCTCCCTGGGATTTACCGTGCAAAACATGCAGAAATGCATCTCGGAACTGCAACCCATGTCTCCATGGGATCTGGGATGAGTTGTACTTAGAGGTATCTGTCTCTAGTTTTTGATGGCAAATCTCCAAATTTACTCAAGTTCCTGACAGGTGATTTACCTACCTTGACTAAATGCAACGAGTTCAGTGAGAAGAAGATAGAATATTTAGATCTGTTCAGCCTAAACCTGGGCAATCATACGTCATTCTGCATTTTCAAACAATAAATAGAAATTACAATCTCACATTTTGCAAGAAATAATGTTGTGGCAGCAAATAGCCAACAAAAATGTATCTGCTTTAAAAAAAACAACCAACCAACCAAAAAACTTTAGTATGTTAGTATGATTCCAAATACTTTCAATGATCATATGTATGAATAATATACCAGCTAGGATAAAACAGTGGCCAAACTCTTCCTTCCTTTGGAAGGCTTATATGTGGATGCTTAAAAGATAGCAGCTTGCCATTCCAAGAAATCATTTAATCATGGTCCAGGCACAGTGGTATTAAACACAATATTTAATAAATGTAAGCCATTTTGAAGATACTCCTTTCAAAATAAAAAAAAAACCCACAAAACAAAACAAAACACTGAACCCAAAAGCCCCCCCAGAGAGGAATTCAGAGAAAGAATAAATTTTCAACCTCAGAGAGAATTATACACATGGATTAAAAAAAAATATGGGCCAGTCAGTACTTGGGGAACTAGAATCTAACTTGCACAAAACTTATATACCAAAATAGATAAATTAGTATCAGCTGAATTTTAGAAATGACTCACTTTTTTGAGGCCTTCCAAATCAGAATAAATATAGTTCAGAATTCATATCTCTAAACAAAAATGGTTATTTATGGATTAGACCAAAAAATATTTGTAAGATACTGGTATGTATTCTTCATTTTTACAACTCATTTTTCAGCTGCCCTTCTTCAAATAATTGTTAAAGTTTGTGAAGTAAATTATTAATTCCAACAGACCTTTAAAAAAAATGAGAAGGGAAGGGTTGAAATCAAATGAAAGATAAATTATTCTTTTGTTCATGAAGTTTAGGTATCTGTGCAAACTGGCTGTATCCTTCTCATGTGAATGAGTATGTTTGGTGTGGGAAGAGCTCTTCAAAATCAGCTTCTAAGGAGCCAGCTGGAAAGAAGTAAATGATCAAGCAAATGAGAAACAGGCAATACTGTCAGTCAGCTCTATGGCTTCAGAGAACTTAAAGCACATGATGATTCTTAATGGCTTGGTTTCCTTGGCAAAAAAATGAAATAATTGTTCAAGTCCCTGAGAGATTTATGACTCTCAGTGCTTAAAAGCTTTTTAATCTGGATTTGTTGAATTATACGCAGATTTGAGGACTTCATAATCTTCAAGCAGAAGGATTAATCAGTTAATACCTAGCATAAAATGTTCTACGAATATACTGAAACATAGGCACGACAATTCATGGAATGTTTTAATGAAAAACAAGACTGAACAAAACTGTGAGGAGGAAAGGCTTTCCATCATTTAAGATAATACAGTGATAAAACACTTTTAAAAATATGGCATAAGTAATGAGTAAGAAAATGAGCAATAATTTAATCAAAACGTCTTTGAAAAACAGATACTCTAAAACCTCAGTTAAGTGTCCCAAAGTCTCATACAAAATAGCAAGTAGCAAAAAAGTCCCATTTATGACAATACAGCATCCAAACTCAAAGTATTGTATCACCCTGTGCACACTGTTTACATATGTCACCATGCCTGGCTCAATGACATAAGTGGCACAGTTACAACGACAGTCCCATCCTCAACAAATAGAACCAGCAGTGAGATTTAGGGCCACGCTGTGCCCTTAAGCAGTATGTCATATAAGTGGCTTCACAGTTACCAACTCCTTAGGAAGTAAGCAGTTGTAGGATCTATTCCATGTAGGTATTAGAATAAGCTTTCTATAAAGCAAAAAAAATAAGTTATTTGATGATTGAAATCAAGATATATTCTATGTTTCAAATCTGCCTGATGTGTTATGCTAAGAGAGGAAGAAAGGATTATACAGTAACTGAAAGTGCTTCAAAAATCAATCAAATCTTCCAAGATTGTAAAGTTGTGACGCAAGAAAATGTTCATTAAGGCAGCAAAAAATTTAAAAATCATTGATTTCTGGGGGCTTAGGATCAATCTTTTTATGTCTGAAATTGAGTGTGCAACCATCATTCAAAGGGCAAGCAATCTTATTAACCCCACCTAAGGGACACCCATTCGACCTCACTTCAAAATCAGAAGAATTGTTTTTACTTGTCAAACTGTCGTTTCCCTAATGATGACAGCTTGCTTTTTCTCTGCCCAGCTTTACAGTCCTGAGTTGAGTGAAGATCAGAAATGAATGATCACTGTATTTATCAGTGCAAAGGAAGGATAAGGAATGGTATGATTCATCTCTGACACAGTGATGCTAAAAGAGAAGCAATGCTGCTGCCATCTTTCTCAAGAACGTGATGATAGTTATAGGTCACATAAAGACTAGTCCACCATATAGGAAATATCATTTAAATCCTCCTTCAACTGAAAGAAGACATTACCTCTATAGCTATGAATCATAATAAAAGGAAAAGTTGTGCTTGAGGAAAAAACTTATTTTTTTCTTATTGTCACCCTGCTGATTTGCAACAAGCCCATCAGTTTTCTGCTTTTTAAAGGCACTCTCACACACACATTGTTATTATGCCACATCTTTTCCCCATCAACTTGTTCTGGAGAGATACTTTTGAAAGAAAGAAATGGCAGAGGGAAAAGGAATTGGAAAATATGACAGTATCTCATCTTGAAAGACTTCTGTGTAAGTATTTTTCACTGGTCGTTAAGAATGGGAAATAATTGTTAACATTGAGCTGGCACGGCACTTAAAATTTCTTCTGTAAAGGAAATCATGGATTGAAATGAAGAAGAACCTTAAATTCTGACAGTAGTACATTGATAAGCATTATTGACAGTACCAGGGAATTGAAACGGACTTGGTTTTTTTTATGGCTCCATCCCTTCTCTGTTTAACAGTTCATTTTGCCATTTGCAAAGACATGCTATTCCACTTATTTTTTGAATAATTTTTTGATTTAAAATTAATGTTGCGAGGCCCTCAAGAAGTATCATAAAAGGTTTCAAAGCCAGCAGAGTGATATAATTTTTATGCAGTGAACCCTGTAGCACTGTATTTCAACTGCCATGATGATATCTTCATATTTCATAAATGTTCTTCCTTATTTTATGAATTGCAGGACCTATCTAAAAAAGAAGTCTGAGTAAAAAGAGTATCTGTTGAATAACAGGGTTCCCTGGCATATACAAGCCGACATAGAGAATCAAATCCCGCAGAATGATTCAAACATTTGGCTGCATTATTTATATTCTCCAACTCTGATATATTTTCCTCTCAAAATCAATTAATTCATGTTTTTACTTTTATGCCACATCTTCTGATAAACAAGAAAGTTGAAATACATTTTTTAAAAACGTATTTCATAAAAATGTATTTTCATTCTCATTCAGAACAATGGGGATTTTCCTGTATTAGGACTGTGTTTAATTGTCATTTATATTCAAAACAAGAGGCTTGGTTTTCTGACAACAGCATTTTTTTTTAAGAAACATAAATTTGAGGTAGAGTACTATCATATCATCAGAGACACCAGTTGTTATCATGGGTGAATAAGTGTTAGGAGGCTTGTTAGAAATGTTTGTTTCTTTGAGGGGGTTTGTTTTATTTTTTTACCCTGTAATTAATTTACAAGATTTTGTAGCTTTTTAAAGCATACAATATTAATGGGTCCTTAGTTAAAAGCATAACAATAAAATCTGACTGCAGCTCCTTCCACTAATACAAAGACCATAAATAAGGTAATTATATTTTGTTATGTGATTCAAAATGATGGAGTTGTCTGAAGTGTGTGCCTAGACATTAAACAGAGGCTTTTATTCCTGGCTTTAATTTATACTTTCTCTGGTGTATTGCAATTAATCAAATAAATGTAAATTGTAAAAATATTTCACTTTTAATCTTATTATGTCCTAAAAATCTTATTTTTTTCTTTTTGTTCCCCAAACCAGAAACTTGCTGTGTTAATGTTACCTCAAAGAGATATGAAAAAACAAAATACCAAAAATTATTCCTAAACAAAACAAAACAAAACAAAAAAAGGAAAAAAACCCCCCCCCAAAAAAAAAAAACAAACAGAAAAGAAACAGAACCAACAAAAAAAAAAAGCAAGCAAAAAACCCCTCAAAACTAATATTATTATCTGGCTGTAGAGAATTCAGCAGAAACTGAATCACATATCCAGGCATAAAATCAGAAAAACTTTTTTTTTTTTTTAGATAACTTTTATAAAAACATTAATAGCAGCATTCTCTGCCCTTAGGTTAATAACATTTTCCTTTTCTATATACATTCAGTGTCTTGCAGTTTATTCACTCTAGGTCCTAAACACTAAGGAGAAAAATCCATAAGATATGAACAATATTTCAACTGTGAACTTTATAGCCTATTATGAACTCACATTCGAAACTTTTCATCAATATTATTATTAAATATTTTGTTACGATCAGTTATCATCTTTTTTGTATTCTGTTTGCCTTCTGCAAACATATTTCTGCTACTGTTCCTCACTTACACTCCAGCAATGAAGCAAATGACATAAAAAAGTTTGTTTTATTGAATAACACAACCATTGTCTAGAACAAGTACAAATTGCAATCGATGAGCAATTACTAAACTCCAGGAGTTTAAAACTGTAATTCTGCTCTGGGCTTATACATAAGATATTAAACCATGCAATAATTAGATTCATAATGCTGTAACTCAACATTTTTTTGTACAAATCCATACTCAATACTTTTTTTTTTACAAATACAGCATAGCTATATGCTATAGAAAAGTATAATTTAAGAGTTAAATTTTGTAAAGAACCTAGACCATATTTTCTAAAGAGAAGAACACATTTAAAATGTGAAAATGTATAAGTACTTAGTATTTAGTGCACCTGAAATCATATTGTCGTAATAATGACTAGAATAAACCATTAAACTGGGCTAAAATACTTTGTCTAACTATGACATAAGTGGCATAATCCCCTAAGAAGATTTTTCTCCCCAGGAGGGTGAATTTTAATTGCATTTTTTTGTCAGTACGAAGAATTATGGAAAATGATTTGTAGTTACAAAAGCTCTATAAACTAGTAGAAGACACACATTCCCAAATGTGACTAGTGGACCAGATGCTTTGAAAGTCATGAATTAAAGAATTTCATTTCACAATTTAAAAAAACAGCCAACATATTATATTACTAATTAGCATATGCATCTGTTCATTAAAAGGGATTGAGTTTGCCCTATTAGTATGTTTATTCACTGAAGTCTATTGAATTCTATGTGCTCAAGGTTAGGCATACAAATTTATACTTCTACTTGAAGATCTGTTGCTGGTTTAAGTGAGCCAGACACTCAGGAGTTTTGATAGAAGAGTTCATACTCTTACTACAGTTAATGACAAGTCCCAGTCTTGTTAAAGAGAAAAGGCATGTTCTGTCTTGTTTAACTAACATCGTCTGTATTTTACTGATAAAAAGTAAAATAGGAAGGTGAACTCTGGTGGTTTTAGTCGTTGTAAGCAAGGCATAAAATGGACCACATGGGCTTCAGGGTAGCTTCTGGAGTCATTAAAGAGGAAAATACTTCTGGAAAAGAAGGTGGGAAATAAATTAACAAATCACTGAGAAATCAGGATGAAATGAAGAAAAAAATACAAAAGTAAGTCAGACTTGCCAAGGAAGTTCTACACTACCCTCATAAAAAGGTCACCTTAAAAATAACATTGTTGTATTAGCGTTGAGGCAACTAATTTCATATTAAGTAGTAGTACATTAAACTGAATCTCTAGTGTAAAGTGACAGTTTGATTCCTATTCTTCTGTCAGCATTCGTATTCAGGACACCTTACCCATGCTAAAAAAAAAGGGTCAGTCTCATCTGAATGCATAAGCAAATGAAATTACTCCCATTTTTGTAAGAAAAATCACATGTTCATCTATTAATATCATTGTAAGGCCTACTCTCCCACCTTCAAAGCACACCTTGATGACATTAATCCAAAATTATTTCATCTGCAGCTAGGGATAAGCTTCACATAATGGAGATATCACAAAATGAAACTAATTTATATTATACAAATTGGTTTCTCTGCTCTAAGAGATCACAAGAAACAGCAGGGCATTTTATCATGGGTGTGAGGGAGGAGAAGAGTTGCAACACTTGAAGACTGGTTTCATGCAGCTGTGCCTTTACAGAAAGACAGGTGTTACAAGATTCTGAAGAAACACATCCTATAGATCTTAGGATTTGGGTTAGATCCTCTTGAAAAACCTGAAGAATGCAAGATTTAACCCAAAAGAACATTAAGTTTTAATAGCTTTGCATGCCTGTGCTCACCTGCCCTTGATGAAACACACATAACCAACATGTAAGACATTTTCCAGCAAAACAGTTGGTGCAAATGGTCTTTGAATGCTGCTACTGTAAGACCTTTAAGTATCTATCCCTACTTGAATATACAGGATGGCCAACCACTCTCAAACCATGGAGACTCCTATTATCCCATGAAAAATGCTTCATGCAGCCCTGTGGTCACCAAATCCATTATTCAGGAAGAACAACCTCTATGGTTTCTGCAGGATCACTAGCAATGGCCTGGAAATAATTCTGCATGGAGATTCAACTCCATATTAGGTCATATGTAAAATGAAGGATACATTTCTCCTCTCAGTGCTTTTCTCCTACTCATGTGCTCAGATGTTGACTGAAGTAAAGACAGCTCTCCTTTAATTTCAATGTGTTAGACTGATGTATTTATAAGAAACAATATATGGAACCAGAACTGGACATGAAATTGTTCTGCATAATTTTGTAAGCTGAAAGGAAAATACCCACAAACACTTGCACATAGTGGACACAGATTTCAAGAGGACTTGTCTTCTAAGAATTAAAAGCACTGATAATGTAAAAGAATGGCATGCCAATATGGCAAAGAAATTGTTCAAAGGCTTTCAGACATAAAACTGTGAAGCTGGTTTATTTAAAAGCCAGGAAATGTTTGAGATCTCAATATTCCTCAAGTAAAAGCAGGAAAACATTAAATCCAAGAGTACAAGTGCACCGCACAAATTACTTCAGTCAGTCTTAAACCCATATAATTCAACTTCTCACAGTGTTATTCAGTAAGTTCTTAAGTTCAGTCTTCTGTGAGAAGATAACCACACATGTTCCCATTTTTGATGGGAAGATTAAAGACTGTACAACACAAGGAACGAAAATCTTATCTTACATAAGATAAAAATTACTTAAATCTGACAGACTGAAATCAAGATCTTCCTTTTTATATGGGGATCTGACTCTAAGCCACCAATACTGTCATTCCAGAGCTTATCTCTCAACAGAAGTCTTGAGAAACACTGAAGAAACATGCATGGAGGAAGCTTCTGTCATAGCACATAGTATAATAATTTCAAATCGGTATGACACCTTGCTATTCACTGACTGGCAATTCAGAAATGCTTTTGATAGGAAAAGTCCTCACTATGTGGCTTATGCATGATATTCTAAGCAGAGCTGCAGAGACACATCTTAGAGAAATTTTCAAATCTATTAAATTGGACTTGACAATTTGTCTGAAGTAATTTTGGTGAAATTAAATATATTCCTCTACTTGATTCTTGCTTCTTTCTCACTTCTCTCATCATCTAGATACATAGCTATTATAGTAAGTAACTTCAGAGTTTAGACAAAAATATCAGGAAACAGCTGTTTCTAGTGAAACTCTATTATTCATACAGGTACTTTCTCTTTTGTTTATCTTTGCAATAACAAATTATTGGTTTTGTTTAACTTGACTACAACATTGAGTTGTAAATGTCAAGCATTGTCCTTTAATTACTACAATTATTTATGCTTTTGTTAGAAATTATAGAAAACAATTGAAAGAAGTGTTCATTTAACAAATCAGCATTTCATTCAGGTACAAAAAGCCACAGACTACAAGGTAAAGGGAGTCTCAGTTGGTTAGAGCATGGTGCTAAGAACACCAAGCTTATGGGTTTGATCCCTGTATGGGTTATTCACTAAAGAGTTGGACTCATTGATCCTTGTGGGTCCCTTCCAACTCAGAATATTCTGTGATTCTGTAAAAGGATAAAAGTATTTTTACATGCACTAGTGTAAATGCATGTTCAGTTACGAACAAACTTTCCAACAACTGTCATCAGTAAAGAGAAATATTCACCTAATTCACCTTTAATTAAGATACCAAATCTGTTTAGCAACTTAATTTAAGAGGAAGGACTACACAGATAAACATACTTACACAGTATTTGAACTGGTGTGCAAAATAATGTGTTTTGAGTAAGTCCGCACTTACAAACCTTCTCAAAACTGTCTAGGCTTTTAATGTTGTGTTCAATCAACCTCCTGCTTGATTTCCCATCAGTGTAAAACGTGGCATAAACACACAGTCAAAAAAAATTAAGAAATACATAGTGAATTTTATTGACCAGCCACATTAGCTACAAGAGAGGACACTGATTCTGAAGTCCACAAATGAGGCTGTTAGTCTTATCACATATTTCTGCACTTTACAAATAAAGGCCTTGGCCTTCTTTCACTCTGCATGGGTTGCCTTCTCACTCAGCACTTAGCTTTGCATCAGTTCTACTTGGTAGAAGCTCTCTATTCAGTTTTAATCTAATACTGCTGATTATTTCCAAAAGGGCAGGCAGAAAAGTGGGAGTGAAATGTGAACATAAAACTAGAAAAAGATTACTCTCATCACTGGTGAGACAAGAATCACATAGCAGCAAATCAACCCATGTCATTTCCTGGTTGCCATCAAGGCTCTTATATGTTTGAATGGAGAAACTATTTAGCAAAAACTGTCCAAAGAGAGGAAACACATTTGAACTCTAATGCTGCTGAGAAAGCAGCATGTGAAAGTTTCCCAAGGACTGACAAGCTCTGGAGACCAACTGCCCCACTGAGACTGTAAGATCTGATATGACACTGACCACCTGCTAGAAGGACAAGGCCACAGGCACACACAAACACCAACAAGACATTGTACAACTCATGCCATCCAAAAAATCTGTGGCTGGTACACGCGGACAAAGACTACAGCATCATTTGCAGTCCTGATGAGTGAACAGGCCCCCCCCAAAGCTCTTCCTCAACACCTACCTAGAAGCCCCTCCTGGCACGCCTGCACAGCACTCTGCTTCTGGGTAGACAGCCACACTGACTTTCCACCACTCCTCCTGCTAAGTAATTGTAAGTAAGCATGTGAGTAAACTGTGTGAGAAAATGAATAACCATTGTGTGAATTGCTATCTGTGATTAACAATAATGGTATGATTTACCTAATAATAATGAATAAAAGGTGCCCTAAGCAATACTGGTCATGATTTGAATACCATCTCAATTGTTTCTTCTGCTAGGGAAAAGGGAATTTACAACACTGACAAAGAGGTAGCATGACGGCTGTTTGTGGAGATGAAACCAAGAGAAACAAGATCTTAATTGTCTACAGTTTTCTAGGCCTCCAGTAGAGAACATATTAGATAAGAGCAAAGCTTGAACAGTGTGCTGGCATTCACACAAGTTCCAAAAAAAATGGTCGTGCTGCCAAATGCAATTTTTCCAACTGCCAGTAAGTCTTGGTAAGTCCAGTTACCTTGATCAGAAATTAAACCCCTGCAGACACAAGAGTAGATTTCCACTAAAGAAAAGGGTGAAGAACAGAAGTAACTAGGGACAGGGCAAGAGGAAATGGGCTCAAGCTGTGCCAGGCAAGGTTCAGGCTGGACATTAGGAAGAATTTCTTTACTGAAAGGGTGGTTAACCATTGGAATGGGCTACCCAGGGAAGTGGTAGAATCGCCATTCGTGGAAGCATTCAAGAAATGACTGAACATGACACTTGTGGCTATGGTTTAGTTCATATGGTGGTGTTTGGTCAAAGGTTAGACTCAATGGTCTTGGAGGTCTTTTCCAATCTTAACTATTGTATGAGTATATAAAATGAAAGGAGATTATGTTGACAGAAGCTGCTTTTGTGGGGCAAACAGCAGAAAAGTAATTTTTCAGAGTTTTGATTACTCGAATTGAAATAAGCTGCTGACTCAACAGCACTGGCAGCAGATGTATAAGCCAGAAAAAGGTTCAGAGAGTTTGAGAGAGTAAAACACAAACTGTAGCTGCTTATTTTCTATTATTCATCACAGATGGCTGTTGAATTGCCTTAAAGTAGGTAGTAAAGGGCCAACCAAAAACTGGAACTAAAACATGAACGTATCTTCCCTACTCTTTCCCTTTTATGTTTATCCTGGCCACATATGATTAGCATCACGGAACTGGGTGATGCCAGGCTTGCCTTATCTTCTTTGAAAACAAGATCTGACATCATGTACTTAGCTATGTTTTCAAATGTGAGCAGTTAAGAGCCTGAAATTTCACAGTCCATTTTTTTTCCAGTCACAGCAATGATACATTATTAACCCCTGCAGTTGCAAGAAATTAAATGAAAAGGCAGATCTAACCAAACATTTAACATTTAAACAACTGTATTGCAGTATGCAGTTTATCTCTTGTTGTGTTTGTACATGACATTATATTAACATGGAATTAAACTGCCCCACAGTAAGAAATCGGATAGGACCTTTTCTCCTGTAGTAAACCCCCCCCCTACACAAGACTAGCAACCATTGTGGGCTAAAACTCCTATTATAACAAGTGCAACTATGCTAGAAACTATAAGCTGTAAATTTATACTCCTTAGAAATTATACTCCTTTATTTCTTATTTAGAAAATGTTTTCCATACATTATATTGACTGTTTCTAAAGTTTCCTTCATTTGCTCATTCCAACTGTTTACTTCTGTTTCACCACATCTATTTTCTGCTTGTCCAGCACCATCTGAAATTTCTCTCCAGAGCAGAGACAATGTATTGTGAAAGAGAGTGAATCAAGTTAATAGCCACCCTTGTTGCGTTTATGATGCATCAAAGAGTTTTAAGGGGAAAATGCAACTATGGAAACAAACTGTTTCTTCATTTTAGTTCCTTTTTTTTTTTCTTACTTTTCTTTTCTTTTTCCTGGGTTGCATGCCTTTGTCCACAGAAAGTTTGGAGAAATTCTCTAGAGGTAGTAGGACTTCTATTTGCTTAAGTCATATCAGATGTCTGCCCTAGAACTGCAGATGATAGAAACGAATATAAGTTATCACTGATTCTATTTGCCTTTAACAAATGACAGTAATAAATAAAAGAATGCTCTGAACAAGCACTCAAATGAAAATTTTTTAAAGGAATTGAAGAATCGACTGGAATAGAGGCATGAAAATATAAATTGTTCCATTCTTACTAATTTTTTTTTATGATTTTAATCAGATAACACTGTTTAGCTTATTGCTTTTTAAAGTACAAAATTCTCTTTGGTTCAAGGTATTAGCTGCAACATATTCAAAATAAGTGAGTACAAGCTGCCCTAGGGTATGATTTTGTCAATCACAGAAGTATAACACTTGAGTGCAATTAGCACCTGAAATATCTACATCGGATGTGTTATCCATGAGTTTTTTTCCTAATTTATATGGAAAAAGAATGGAATGGGGTGGGGGGGAAGCTATGAAGAACCTCCTTCATCTGCAAATATCTTAACTACTTACTCAAATCACTCAAATGCCCTCAATCAAATGCAACCACCATGACCAGAACATGACAGTGGCTTGGTAGAGCCCTCTACTGATTAAGGAGAATTAAATTAAACTACATATTTCACTCCTGATTTCAGAGTAGACAAAAGCCAATTATATAAGCAGCATATCATTACTGACAAAGTCAATTTTCTATTTAAAATTTGTTTATTCCTGGTAAAGCAAACAAAAGTTCTGTACAGATGAAGCATAACAAAAGACCAAAATGTAGAATTATTATTTAGAATTATTATTTTAGAATATTGAGCAAACAATATTGTGCACTAATATACAATTTTAACGTTCATTAACATATAAATTTTATGTTCTACAAGTTTGATTTGCTATTAACACCAAATATTGGTGTTAATCTCTGTCAGCATAGTGGCAGGCAGAGAAAAATGACATCATGTCCATGCTAATATATACTACAGGAACATAAAAACAAATAATATTTTCTTCTTCTAAAACCTATTCTCCACATTTTAATTCTGTATCACAATTTATAAGGGGAAGAAGGTATCAAAAAAGACAAGAATTGGAATAGGAGATGAAACATAAACTTATAAGACCATTAACAGTAAAGCACTATACAGTAGAATGGCCATATGTGTGATTTACCTCATAAAGTTCATGCAGAAATATTATTTTAGAATTACTGTTAGAAAATTAAACATAGAACTAAATCATAGTATTGTGAACACTTACATCCAGACTAAATGGTTAGGAAATGCAAGAGTTAATATTTCTACATCAATGTTATCTAGTTCAAGAACACAGTAGTTTGTTTTTCACTTTGTCTTATTAAAAACTTATTATTTCATATTCTTCTGTTTCACACTTCAGTGAAGAGAAAGGAAAAGGCAGAGGAAAGAGTTCATGACTTTGCTGTCACTGCTGTTTGACTGAAGACCCTTTTCCACGTTAACAGAGGAGACAGACACGTTTTGGTAACTGTTTCCTGGCAACAGGAAGGAAAGTAAGTGACATCTTTTCTTTCCCTTTGTTTTGGTTTGGTTTGGTTTTTAACCCCACAATGAAGCATACAGCTTTGGAGTTAGAGACCATGGACTTGTGGTAATGTAAATTATTATTCTGCATTTTCCATAACTCTTCTTGGAAATTTGTTGCTCAAATTTTACTAACATTATTAGGATTTAGATACATTTTGCTGCATCTGTGGGTAACAGAGCAATAGTAGATAACAGATTCTCAATCAGACTGCCTAAAGAACAAAGCACTACCCATTGCATGGATATTTACACAAGTTTGCCAAACAGCCTGGCAGGAAGGTCATTCCTGTGAGCCAGAATTGCAAGCCTCCAAGGTTTTAAAAAGCGGAGAGAGAGAGATACAGCCCTTCTTGACTTGGAGTGCCTCTCACATCTATGTAGATTAGTTTTATTTAACCACGATAGGCTTGTTTTGTCTATAACTATGGAACAATACGGACTACTACAGGAGTTGCAGAGACCTGAGGAAACTCAAAACCAACCACTTGTCTGTATTTAAAAAAGCTGTCGTGTTACATATGTAAAACACTATGTAATACAACATCTAATATTTTACACTGTCATAGATCCACATGGAATTACAACTTACTTAACTGAATACTGTTTCAAACAAAATTGACTGAGAAGTAGAGAAAATTTGCAATCATAATTAGTGTATGTTTGATATAATTTCCATTTAAACTGCAGAAAACCTTAATATAATGCTAATTACTATTAGTTTTCTTATAGGCCTTGATGAACATGCCCTGTTTCTCATCTTCTGAACATTAATAAATGCTAGATTAGAGCACTGTGTTAAAGTACACTACTATCTGCTCCTTTATACACATTCAGATATCCATTTTACAAACTGTGTGAGATGATGCAATACAGCTAAGAGAATACACTCTAAATACAGTATACCCAGTAACTAAATAGATCTTAATCATATGCAAGCAAAAAAATCTCTTTGAATAGTGTCACTTATTTTTCAAACATGAAGATAGAAACTCATTTGGAGTTTACAGTAGCATCCGTTTTTCACTCAGCCAGTATCTTACATTTTCCTCTGCTCTAAGCTAAGGGTGCAGTATATGAAAAACAAAAAACTGGCACTTCCAGAGTGATATGTTAAGTACAAAAAACACATTTCCATTTATTTTTCCTTTTTAGCTTTTGGGACATAAACAGCCATATAACAACATTACTTGGTATTTTTATTACTACTACATAAACTCAAATACAAATAACAATGGTTTTTAACTTAATAGTTCAGGAATGAAACAGCAGGTTTGTAGCTTAAAAGGTTACTGTATTACAGTGTAATCATACCACATTCAAAGTAAAATGAGAGGCTAAATGTCCTAAGGTTTAAATACAGTGGTCCTCTATCCACTCGTCAGACAGCAAAGCTTTTGTCATGTTCAGCAACCTAAATGAAATGACAGTTTAGTGAATAAATTTTGATGCCAAGTCTAAATTTTAATATTAGGAAGATAAAATTATTTATGTAGATAAACTTAGATTTGTAAGCACAATTGATGTTTCTTTTTTCCTATACCCAATTGAATCCCAGATTTCCCAATGCCATGCAAATCTAACAGTTGCATGTAGTCTTCTCCAGGAAGAAAAAAGAAAAAAATTATATTCAAGAGTCAATGAACACACAGCTATCACTTCATCTGTAGGCTTATTTTAGTATTTGCTGTGTGACATATAACTCAGAAAAGTTTTTGCTGCTCTTCTAAAACAAAGGCCTTTCTTTACTCTCAAAAGAGAAACTTAATGATGGCACGTGCTGAAATACCTCATCATCAGTTGATGCTTCAGAAAAGCCTCCTGTTTGTCCTCACACTCTTCACGCAAGTGTGACTGTTTCTCTCTAGTTAACAAATTTTAGCTTGCATTAAACCTTATCAGTAAACATGGCAGTACTGCAAAATCAGCAATTAAGGCCTCAATAGCTTCCACCAATTAGAGCTGTTGTGTGCCAAGAGCTACAGCAGAGACAGATTGTGCGCCGGGTTTATTAACTCATTCTTTTTGCTGTGGAACAGCTAAGTGCCTCTTTTCTGGCCACATTAAAGTACATATAGTTGTTTTACAGTGACATACGCCTCTGCCTTAAAAACAAAACAAACCCCCCAGAAGGCTGTGAATTTTTCATTTGGGAGCTTTCATATCTATACCAAAGCAACTACTATCTCTTTAAGGGAAATGCAATCTAACATTGCTATATCTGTTGCTATGCAGACATCAATTCTTTTACTGGTTTCATCTTTGAACCATCTAAACAAAATTGTTTTCCACTTCTGTTTGTACCCTATCAGTGATACCCAGAAAAACTGCACAATACAAATAATCTGATAGGGACTTCATTTGCAAATGACCATTTCTCCATCAATTTGGGGGAAGAAGGGAACTTACAGTCAAGCTGTAAAAATCCATTTGCATACACATGATGGTAGAAATGGACAATAAATTTAGATGGAGAGAAATCTTTCAGTGAAAAAAAATACCAAGAGACTTTGAAGGATAGCTTTAACATTTCAGATGTTGGAGTGTAAGCTCTTTCAGGCAGGGACCACAATGCTGTTAGGCATTTCTATTCTTCCCAGCACAGTTCGACAATGATTAATTTGCACTGCAGCACTAGAAATCATGAACAATTATAAACTGTGGTTTTCCAAAGCGCTGCATACCTTCAGCACCCTTTTTATTTAAATGCAGATAAAAAGGCAGGCCTACGAGAAACCATATTATCAAAGTCAAGACTTCTTTCAGCAAGAGAACACACATTTAAGTCTAAATGTTAGAAAATGTCATTCACTGCATCTGTCAGAATAACTAGTATGCAATATTAACAGCAATTCACATAACAGAGTCCATTTAATATGATCATTAATATTTCAGACTGATTTTGAAACTGATGAAAAAAGGAGAAACCAAGATGCATATGTAACAAAATTTATATTTCATGAACCTTAATTGCTGTAACTAGGGCATAGGGATTAAAGGTCTATGCCTAAGGCATCTGGTCTTGAGGACAGAATATTACACAAGCATTTCAATTTTTGGTTTCAAAAATTAAGGTTTTTAACCCTCCTAGTACTGAAGAAAAGCTGAAACATGAAATCTGAACAAATCCCATTTACATGAGATGCATTCCTAAAATTACTTATTTACCTAGAAAAAGAATTTTAATGATAAGGAACTGCTCTGTTCAGCTTAGTCTTTAACAGCATTTTCTGGGATTGATAGAATTTTATGAGATTGCTGTAATAAAGGACTGAATGAAACTTGATCAAAACATTTACTGCTATGGGGAGCCCTCTGGTTGGCATGTGACACCTGAAAACACACTTTCAGAGATACTTGCACAATCAGACATGCCTAATGCAGATTTGGCCCTCCTTAACAGAGGCCTTTCCTCTGTATTTGTATATAAATTCATTGCAAACCTAACTTAATGAACAAACACTCGTGACAAAAATTAAGAATGTCTTGGTAATTACGTATTGCTGGTTGAGCTTCCATTTTCAGGTGGTCATCTTAACAGTGATGCAGTCAGCTATGCTTTGTTTTATAGCTCTCTAAAGCTGATTTCAAAGGGTGTCAGCAGCATTCCTCATTCCAAATCCCCTGGTTTAACTCAGTTCATCTATTGTGCATTCGGCTCACTCATGAGCATTAGCGAGAGTGCACTGTGGCACTACTGTGGGTAAGCTCAGGTCAATGAAAATCAATATAATTTACAACTTTTTACATTTTCCTAGACTTGAAAGCCTGACATGTACTGAAGGAGACTGTATTTCTTTATATGCTTTTCTACGGACATGTAGATATTTGGCCCTTTTAATTAGTACAAGTAAATCAATTAAGTATATTAGGAAGTGTATCTGTTTGTTTAAATGAGAACCGGTATTCATTCTTTCTAGTAACTTCCATATTACAGAAAGGAAAAGTGTTAGTTTTGCTATCGGAAGATCAATATTCATCTATATCCTGGTCTAGGAAATGTTTCTGGTAAGTCACAGATGGAAAAAAAGATTCTGAGGAATCAAACAAGAGGCATCACCTCACTACAGTTTTAAATTTAATTTTGTTCAGATTGTAGCCGAGGATATATTCACCTTGAATATTTCTTTCTAGGTGAAATTACTATAAGCCACAAAATAACATTATACAGAAACACAGCAGAAATTACGCATTTGTCATTTCAGAGGAGAAAGGAAAAAAATACAGGCAAAAATTATTTTCTGACATCAAGAATTCTGGAAAATACACCTCCAAACTCATTTTGAAACGTATTTAACCTCTGGGTTCTCTTGAGACACAAACTACATTATGTTACAATCATGTCGAAATTATGTCAAAAATATTTACAAGTAACATTTACTTTTCTGTTTTCTCTCCTTCAGTTCAAAAAGTCCCAAAGCAATACATCTAAACACTGTAGGTATATTATTGTATAAAAGCTGCTAGAGCAACATTTATCCTCAAATAAGTACACTATGAGGTCCACCAGTATAAATTTTCCTCTCATTGCCCATAAATCTCATCTAAATCCATTGCTGCTCCACATATTCCTCCTTATGTCTCACCATGAGCCTTCCATTTTCGAAGCACCTCAGACACCTAATTCCAATAGTTTAACCAATGTCCTCTACCAGCTGCTAAACTATTACCATTAGTTAAAGCTCCATTTCACAGTTTGTAAGCATTATCTTCATCTCAAATGATTAGGAAGTATCTGAAAATACTCTACAGGCATTCAGAACTAATTCTTCAAAATAACCTGAAATCTTCTGAAATAGCCATGATCTGGTAATATTCTGTTTGGCCTTTGGGTCTTGGACAAGTCCTAAAACATGCAATAGCTTATATTCTAGAAATAAAGCCTTTTCATTAACATATCTACTTTACTTTTAAAAAACTTCTTCTTTATTAAGAACTCCATTCCTGTTTTTCTGCAATAACATCAGATTAGATAAGCCTGGTTTCTTTCTTTTGGTCCTTATTCCTTTTGCTACATTTTTAATATTCATATATTTAATACATTGGACATCATTATTGGGAATAAAAGCTGTCAGAGATTCTGTTCTATCAGGGAAAGATATATCTCAGAATTTTTTTTCTTATTTTTCTTTAGGATGGACCTTGTTTACAATTTTTATTATTAAAAAAAAAATAAAAGTCCAGATTATTCAATGATTGGAAAAATGTAACATTATGAGGGAACTGGGTTTCATTAAACACATTACTACCTAAATGTGCTGACATCGCATAAGTTTCAACCAATATGCATCGTATTAGGAAAAGCTATCTAGTACATTTTCTTTGAGCTATGACCCACTGAAGAGGATAGTAATCATGTAGTGATCTCAAAGTGATTTCTTTTCTTCAGAAAAAAAAATATTTTTTTACTAAAGGGAAACCAGTACCCTGACAATCTTGGTTGCTACAAATCTTCCTCTGGAAATGTTCACACCAGCATTACTGCTATGGACAAGCCATAATTTGATCCCCTCCCTCCTTTTCTTTTCTTTTGTAACCTTATACATTTCCTTCCAATAAATGCTTCTGTAGTGCTTTTTTATTTTGCATATTGTGTAGATAGATTTCTTCAAGAAAAAATGCATTTTGTCATCTGTAGACTCTGAAAGTGGACTGAACAGATTCAGCCTACAACCTGCACAAAGTACCACAGACTTTCTTCTATGGGACCATGGAAATACATGCTCCTCGTGCTGAGCTATAAGATATTTTGAGTAAAATGCACAACTTTAGCCTAAGTATTAGTATTGCTTAGCAGAATGTTTCATATAAGCCTAGAGAGCATGGTGTTTCAATTCTTTTGTGTGGAAGAATATGTCTTTTATAAAATTTGGAGATGACAAAACTCTGATGTCTTCTGACAATCTGACCAGTGATGCACTGCACTAGGAAGGAGATGTTGCAGTAACATCTCTTCCTTTCCCCCACTTTAATTAGGATTGTTGAATTATGTGACATGTATTTGACAAATATGGCTAATTTCTGCATGTCTACATTCACAATTGCAGACCAGCAACCCAAGCAATTATGAAATTACCTCATGCAGCACATTCAGCTTTCAGAATTTTTTGAGTAATTGTACCTTAAACATTAGCAATATCTACTTTTAAAAGTGAAACCATTCAACACTTCAGATTTTATGCTACAATTCTGCCTCAAGGCAAAAGAGACATAAGGCCTATCATAGTTACCAGCTTCAGACTTCTAGCATTCCTATTTGTGACACTTGTTTCTATGATGAAAACTGAAAACTGATGAGCAGTCGGGAAGATCTGGGGGAAAAAAATGCAAAATATTTACTTTCTTTATATACAAAAATCTAAGATATATCAGACACCTGAACAAATCCTGCCTGTAATAAGAGACATTTCATAGAAGAATCCAGTGAAATACATTTTCCAACAAATAGAAAAAGTCTTCATACAACATTAAAATAGACAGTGAACCTGGCTAAGCAGTGAGGCTGGACCAGGTGACCTCCAGAGGTTCCTCAGCCATTCCATGGTTATGCAATTCAAATTACTAAAAATAAAATTTGAATTATTCCAATGTTTTCTATACAGTTGTAGCACTTAATAATAATTTGACCATAATCAGCACTAGCCAACCTTCATACCTTAACAGAGAACTGATCAAGACTTTACAGCTGAGACAGACAAAATAAAGATGTGGGAGACAAAGAGATTATACTAATTTCACAAACAGAAAAGTTAAGCTCAGAAAGCCTGTTTTCCATTTACCCTAACAGCATTCACTATACTGGCAGTATAAGGGGCCTTAATACAGCTTTAAATTTATAGAACAATTCAAGGTGCTCAAGATTACAAATTTTATCTCTGAAAAAGACTAAAATTTAACTTTTCTCATATAGATTCCAACATATAACTACAAAGATTTTTGTCTTCTTGAAAGAGGTTATTTCATTAACAGTGCAAAAAGCTCCAAAATACACTCCATAGTTTAAGACACTAGGACTACAGAAAATATAAATCAGTAAAATATCATTTTTTTTACTACCCTTCTTGTTACAACTATGGGAAATTAACCTTCTCCCTATATATATTATATATATAGACACACATATGTATTATACATAGTATATGCCTTATTATTATGACCATATTAATCTAGTTTATCATATTAATCTAGTTTATCACCTTCTCACCTTTAATTAAAATGAAAGCTTTCTCCATTCTTAGTTTTTACTCATATATTTTATTATTTCACATTCTCACATCATACTTGAACTACAGAACACAGTTACTGTATCAAGTAATTACTTTATCAAATACTATAAGTAAAGACTATCTAAAAGTAGTCTGATAAATAAAAACAAAAGTAAAAATAATTATGATAAATATAAGTTTATCAGAATAAACTCTCCTCTTTTTAGGCACTGTACAAACCCCATAATTATGACTACTCATTCAGAAAACTCTTCTGTATTCTTATTTTGTAAGACTTCATGTACTCTTTTCTCTTTGCAAGAATAAATGTGTTTGCATGAGAAAAGAGAATATACCAGTTGACTCTGAGGGCAAGGAACCTCGGAGCAAGAGTGTCCAAAAAAAAAAGAAAAATCCAGGGACAAACAATAAAGAATATTAGAAGTATCATGAGCTTCCTGCTCAAAGATGGTACTAATTTGGTTCTAGAGTAGTGAACACCTTTCAATATTAAATTTTGCTATTAATTTTTCTTGCAATGAACAGGTAGGGGAAATACATCAAAGAGCCATTCCTCCAGTAGACAGACAGTGTGTAACTTTTTCCCCAGCTCTAGTCAATGCCGTGTGCTTCTAATTCCTTACTGACATGTTAATGAATACAACCTCTCCAAAGTTCAGTCCAGATAAGCCAGAGATGATGAGAGACAGTTTGGCAACTGAACAACAGAGAGAAAGAAGATCAATTTTTAAAAGATTTACACACTTCCATTAATTATATTCCTAATTTATGTGCATCTGAAGTGAACAGTAATTCCTGCAAGGCTCCATTGGCATGGTCTTGTAACCTCTCAGTGTGACAGCAATGACATGTTTCACACATTAAAATGGTTAAAAAGATTCAAAATCTGGAAGACTTATTTTCATAGAATCATAGAATATGGAATTAATCAGGTTGGAAAAGACTCCAAGACCATCAAGTCCAACCCTTGATCCAACACCACTGCGGATACTAGACCATGGCACTAAGTGCCACATCTTGTCTCATCTTAAAAACCTCCAGGGACGGTGAATTCCCTGGGCAGCCCATTCCAATGTCTGATTACTCTCTCTCTAATGCAGTGATCTGCAGTGATCTACAGTGGAGATCACTTTTGAAAAGAAGTATATTTCATTTCTTGATTACAGACTGCATTAATTTTTCCCTTAATTTCTAAGCAGACTTCAAAATTAATGTTCACCTTCAACACCCTTCAGTGGTAGTCTCAGCTTTCCAAGACCTATCCTAGTCCATAAGAGTACTCCTGGAGTCAGTAGATTTAAGTTTGATGCCAGATGAAAATCTCACTGTTTCGAAATCTCTTGGCCTGTACCAGGTTTTCAGAGACAGTGGTTTATGAGCTGTGCTAAACAATCACACAATTTTTCTTCTCAGACCCAATGTGTAGATATGTATTCTGAATAGTAATTAAAAAAAAAAAAATAATCGAAAGCAAGCATTTATGTGACACAGGTGTCAAGATACAGTTACCGCACACACTCTACTCTCACTCAACTACTTTTTTAATAAGTTTGCAATTTTGTCCTACTGTAAAACTTTCTCCACAAGATTAAAAGGTTTCCTTGTTTGTTTTTTTTGTTGACTTTCTTCAAGAAATTTCATAGTATTTAAAGTTGAAGTATGTATTTTCCTCTGGGAAAAAAAATTTAAACCAAACGATGATTCATTACATTAATACATCAAGATATTTTTGAATCTTAGAGCTGCACTGCAAGTTGAAAAGATTAAAAATACAAAATGCAGTGAAAGATTTACAATTATTATTTTAAATAGAGCAGATATGAAAGGATACAGTATACAGTAAAACACTCATGCTTTGGTTAAATAACACATTATTAATTTAAAGAACAGTGAGGGATATAATTCAGAATGCATACACATGAAAGTACTTCTCACCTTCAACAAAGAGAATATTTTACATGCTTTCTAAGACTGCACAGAAGTATATTAACTACATCATAACATTTGTGAAAAGCTGTTCAACTAGCTGATCTTTCACACAACCTAAAACAAAAGACAAACTTTCCAGGGTAATGCAGACCCCAAAACCTTTAATTGATTTTTTTTTTTTTAAAGAGCATTTCATAGCATGCCTTTTTGGAAATGCCTCATTAGTATCTACTAATACTATCTAAAATGTATTCTCTATACGGAGTCACACATATAAATGTATAACTAACAACTGACTCACATATGCTATTGCCTGAATTTGTTGTTGCCAGGCAACGGCTATAAAGCATTTTGCACCGCTTGCAAAAATCTGAATGAATGATTCCAAGAGAGATTATTTCTAAAATACTAGGAAGAAAACTCACTACTGGAATTACATGAATAATTCCCTGTATATTTCAAGGATTCATAGAGAATGTTCCTTCCATAATTACCAAAATGAGAAAGGACAATTCCTTTGAGTAGGATTTGAAGGGCATTTTACAACAAGGAAATTCATGTCCTATGCATGCAGTTAATGTTCCCACATGGACTCTGAACCAAAGCCACCAAAGTTAATGGGTTCCTTAGACTGACTTCAGGGTCTTTTCACTGGGTCTTTTCATTGGGTTCTAACATCCATCACAGGACAAAAATGACAGACTCCTAAATGAAAAAACAGAAGGCCATCACCCTACAGGAGACACAAGTAAATTCTCAATAAAATTTTACCATCTCAAAATATGCAGTGAGAGACTCTTTACAAACATTTCTTTGTGTACTCTTCATATAGCTAAGGTTAAATCTCATTGAGGCTAATGGCATTACACACAAAAGTAAAAACAGAAGCATCTATAATCCATTGATAACATCGATGTGATATGCTATCTAAAAAAGAGAACTATTTCTCTCTTTAAGTAAGTACCATCCATTACAAAATTATTAACCTTTGGCTATCACACCTCTTGGGAACTAAGAGGTGGAAAAGCACATCAAGAAAATCAACTGGGAAACACAGCAACTCCGAAGTGCTTACCACAAGCCTGACTCACAAGTTGATTTAAACACAAACATTAGCATAAAAAGTTGTTGGCTTTTTTGTCCTTGCTTACCATGACGGCAAGATATTTCTTTCAATTTCCTGTACAATATGTTTAATCAATAATAACTGGTCAGAAGCTAAAAATTATTATTCTTTCCATAACAACTAAATTGGAAATCCATGTATTTTCCTTTTAATTCTTCAAATCCATTCATGTACTTGGCAAGAAGTACTGAAAGCCGTAATTATTGGTATTTTAAATGATACTTTCAGTATAATGTAGTGAACGTGACTAACTTCTTTATTGGATCCCAGTGAAATCCTTTTAATTCCGTATCTCAGGTTGTCTTAACTATCATGAAAAAGAAACTCCGTTATATGGAAGGAATTTGGAACCTAAATCCTGTCCATCTAGAGCATTATAAAAACTAAAATAGATACATTATAAACTGGAATTAAGGTTTTATAGTTTCATTCAAATTATTTTCATGCTCCAAGACATAATTCATAGTTTATGTCATCGGTCAGGAGGCAGTTACATAAAAAGCAATCTCAAGGCTTTCAAACAGGCTGAGCAGATTTCCCATACATAATAATATAAAATAATCTATGGAAAGGATACCCACACCAGGCCACACAACTTGCTTGTATTTCTTCATGTGTTTGTTTGTTTCTCAGAATATGCTATGGCAACTCAAAGAAATAGAAGAACCTTTACTTTGCCCTCTGTATTCATCATGACCCACTTGCAGAGCAATCAATCAGTGTAATCCCAAAAGCAGGACATTTTGCAGGTCCCTTTGCTTTCTTCACCCTAAGTATACACACAATATCAATTGTTAGGATTTTGTAAGACACACACTGCATTTTTTCAAGAGGAACCAAGTTGCAATCACACACTTGTATTCATAGCATTGTTAGTGCTGATTGATTGAAGACAGGGTTAACAGCAGAAGGAGAAACACTATGTTCATTTCCACAAAAGGTACCTATAATGATCTAAAAGTATGGTTAAAAATAGGGAGTTTTATATGGTAAAACTTCTCATTTGGTGACTAAGAGCAACCTGCTATTTATTGCTCAATCAAGACTGACTGGCATATACAATTTTCTCGTTGGGTAGCTGTATTAGAGTATAAACTAAACCACTCAGAAAATAATTCTACTTAGCATGTGGAAACACAGAAAAATCAGTAATTATTTATCAGTTGAGTGAAAATTTCCATTAGATAGGATTCTCTTGTTCTGTGGCCAAGGCGTGACAAAAAGAAAAAAAAAAGACAAAAACAAATAAACAATAAGATTATGACTTTGAAGGTTGATATGGGTCAAAACAAGACTGTCGAAGTGACACAACGCTCATTTTTGACTTCCTAATGTGACATCAAATTGTTTTTCTTCTAAGAAACAGCACTTCAACAAGGCATGAAATCCTCACAGCTTAGTTTATTAGGAGGCAACAAAGGGATTCCAATCTGCTACAACAAAGTTTCAGCCTATAAGCACAGCCAGTGCAGTATAAAATTATGTCATATGAATTTTAATGTGACACAAGTATGAAAGATTCCAAAAGAACAAAGGCAGCACAGTCCTGTTCCACGCTACACAAATGACCTATTCTGATCTGAACAGCACACCACATTACAATCAAATTTATTTCAAAGGAGGGTTGCACAGGTCAAATGTAATGACTGCAAGAATGAGGTATTTCCTTTATGCAGTATTAGAGAAAAGCAAAATATCAAACAGTGCAGGAATGCTAGGGCACTGAAAAGAAAGGCATATTTAGGTTGCAGGGAAACAGATATTATAAAGATGTTTTAATTATATGTCATCCCCACTGACTACAGTTTCTAAATTCCAAAGATACTGTGATACCTTGATGAAGATATCATGTATACAAGTGAGCTTGTCTATTACATAGCCTTTAATATACATTTAAAATTTCAAGACACCAGAGAAAAGTTTCAGGTACAGTTCACACTTAACAAAAGGAGATAGGCTAAGTGGTCTAACTGGCTAGTTTTCTCTTCATAGCCCGATATCTCTATGGCAGAAACCATGATATTCCCAGATGTCAGAATCCAACAACAACAGAGAGGTTGTTAAAGCTCTGCAACTGACTATCCGACCTTACAACAAAAGAAGCTACTTTAACAACTTAAAGGTATCATACTTGAAAATACTGGACTATCAGAAAATACACAGAAATCCATTAAGATGTAAATCCAACAGTAGACAAGCAATTAAGGATTAGGTGAAAAGCAGGCAAAAAAATCTTAATGATCAGATATCACTAAACAAAAAAGTAAGGGCAAATTCTCACAGCACTTCTTGCCATGTATTTCCATCAAGATTTAGGCTTCGTCTTTGTCTTCAAATCAGCCTTCTGAACAGTGTGATAGAAAAACCGCTCCAACTCCTGACCACACAGTTCAGAATGGATGTTTGTCCATCCTCTGTGACTGGAGACAATACTCACACGTACTATGAAGACAATTTGCAGGTATGTGGGCAGTAGGCAGACAGGGTAACTTAACACAAGATAGCCATAAAAAGTCAGAAGAAAACATGTTATACCTCTTTAAAAAAAAACATAAATATTTTCTATTTTACAATGAGATGAAAATGTACTACTTGGGTTTTTGAAAATTAAGTTCTTGGAAAACTAGCTTCTATCAGAAAGTTCAGCACAAATCAAAGCTTGTTGTTGTGGAGTTTTTTCAAAAAAATGAAAATACACTATTGAACTATCTTCCATTTGATTCCCAGCCAGGGCTTCCTCAGTCACAGAACAAGACAGAATAAAAGCTGCACTGGAAGAATTTCTGTAATGAATTGGACACCAGCCCAAAAGGTTAGAATTAGTTTTATTGCCCAAGTCTAGCACTAAAATCGGTATTAGTCACCTCAGCTCTCCAAGTTCTAATCAATCTACTTCTTGAGAGACTTCGAAATATTCAAAGAATGTAGACTGTTATGACCAAAAAATCCCACACCAGTAACTTCCAGTGTACAGGAATGTAACACAACCAGTAAGAGATAAAATCCTATTGACATATTTAAAAATGATCTTAGACTTAGTTTCCAGAACCCATAGCTCTCTTCCCTCCTTTCAATATTTTTTTGAGGTTAAAAATATTCATTCGCCACCATTTATATCCCTGAAAATTGATGTATTCGCCTACATTATGACAGCTCTAGTGTAATTCATTAACGTTTGGACTTGGAGACAGCCATAAAGGAAAAATATACAAACCTTTAATATTTCACTTGGTGAACAAAAATTGCATTAATTTAGATATTCAGTCACAAGAATCCAATTAGCTATGGATATATACACACATATTCATACCTTTCAACCATCATACTCATTTGAATTTTGATTCTATTTTCTACAAAATATAATCCATTTTACATTGTATTTAATAGATTTATTCAGATTTGCATTTCCATATGTCATATTTAAGCTTATACTACCACCTGCCTGAGGCTGTATAGTCTGAATTGTCACCCTCATAAATGACTTCAGTAGGAGAAAATCCTCTGTAGACACTGTATGAACTGTTTCCCTTCTGTTTAGTGTGGAAGTATGATAATCATTACGACCATGAATAATATCCACACACAAAAAAAGCAGTTATACGTGTCCTCCTCAAAAAATCAGATTAACATCTTCACAACAAAATATTCAAGCTACTCAAGATATGCTCCAATGAAATACTGTCTTCATAAATTTTTTTTACACAAGTCAGCAAGTATCAACCAAGATTACTGTGATATGAACTCTACATTTGTTGCATATATGCCACACACATAGGTATATAAAAGTATTTGCACACATAGAGATATGCATTTATATAATTTCACACTTAAAGGACACTGAGATACCTTCCTATACAGATTTGCAAATCAAATAGATTAACTCTGCTTCCAACTACTAACATCAAGGCAATGCAATATCATCATCTCTCTGCTTTGTGCTGGACCCATGTAGTAACACTGCTGAGCTGGGGAAAAACAGACGAGCAAAGGTTAAGCGGAGGACTGCCAGAAACAAACTAGGGCTTAGAAATTGCTCCCTCAGATAAGACTAATGCTTGACTGATGCACAGAGTGACTTTGAGGTTGCAAAATCATTAATAAGAGCATCCATTCTCTTTGGATTTACACCATCTCTCATACATTTGGAGTTGGGGCAATTAAGGGTTTGGACCAAACTTTCCTGTGGTCTTTTGTAATTAACACACCTGCCAAGGTACCAAAGTGCTCCAAAGGTCAATTTATGATTATTGTCCTACCATCCTGCACACTGTGTCTGCAAGCAATGCACAGCATCTGGGGGAAGGGAAAAGCGGAGAGAAGGAGGAGGGGATAAATATTAGCACTGTGATAAGCTCAAAGATCATGACTTGGAGGAGGGCAGATTTCACATGGTCCTTGCTCTGTTAGGTTTCAGGGGAAGCAAGAAGAGAGGCAGCCCACCTCCCTGGAAGGGAGAGCAGGTAGAGACTCTGCACTTTTCTGGACCTAAAGAAAAAATGAAGAATAAACTCAAAGAAGAACTCCAGACCTCCTCTAAGCCCTAGCCGGGTTTAGTCGAGCTCGAGCCAACGGGACTTGGACCTTTTGGGACTTATTGGCAACATCGGTAACTGTGCAAGCCAACGAGCCTTCTCGTTCTTTCCCACACAAAGGGTAAGGAGAAAGCCCAAAGTGCTGATTCCCGGGACCGACTGAAGTTTAGAAAGTCCTGACCCCTGTACACACTCTGCTCCAACTTCACTGCCTTTTCAAGGTTTGTTGTACCCCGTCAGGGAAAGTGCACATGACCAATTTGATAACACCGTGTCGCTGAGCACCCGGGTGTGTACTGAGACCAGCCACGCTCACCTAAGGGACCGCCCCTAGTTTTTATCACTGTCAGACTCTGCATCTGCCTTTCGGTCCATGAGGCTGTCACCCTCCGTCCCTCCGCTCCCGCCCCCGGCCCGCTTGCAGGCTCCCATTCCCCAGTGCCCCATGCCCTGGGGCACGAGCACGCCCACATCTCCACGCCCGCTTTTCTCGGTTACTGTCGGGCTGCTCTGGTACCAGCCTCCAGTGTTTTCAGACCCTGCCCTGATTGAAGACATCCCTCTCCCACAATGGGAGAGGCAGGGAGAGAGGGAAGGAGAATCTGTGCACAAAGTTTTTTACAGATCCTCCCTGCGCCTTCCTCTCCCCGCACAAGCCCCTGCCGGAGGCAGTAGGGCGAGGGACGGGGGACGGCGCTGGGAGGGGAAGCGGGGGGAGGCAGGGACGCCCAAGCAGGGTGTCATCCTCGGCCCGCGGAGGATGGGGAAACTGGACGCAGCTTTTAGCGGACAGTGACCCTAGCAGGCGATCGCTGAGAGAGAAAGGAGGAGCGGTGCCTTCCCGGAGACAGGAGCAGCCGCCTCCCTCCGAGCGCAATGGCAGCGCATCCCCACCGACCCCTACGGAGCTGGGAGCAAAGTCCAAGCCCCAGCGGCGGCAGCAGCAGCGGCGGCAGCAGCGGCGGTAGCGGCAGCAGCAGCAGCAGGTCGCCGCGCCCCGCGCTG
>VYXB01000861.1:192044-220468 GCA_013397135.1 Pachyramphus minor | reverse complement strand
GGCGGAGCGGGGACACCGCCCCCGGCGCCGCGGCCGCGGAGCCCTCCCCCAGCGCACACCCTCCCGCCGGCGGGGGACGGGACGCGGCGTGGCGTGGGTCTGCTGGTCCCGGGAGAGCTCCGCGCCCCCGGGCGTGACACAGGGCGGAGGCCAGATGCTCTCCTCGGCCTTGGCCGAGTGGGTTTACCTAGTTTTCTCCAGGCTGGCAGATGGTAGCGGCCGCGGCATTCCCGGCTCGTGTGGCAGATCGTTTCGGAAACACGGCCCGGGAGGGCATCTTTCCTCCTCTTGTATTCAGGAAGCCGCGTAGTAGCCGACCAGCAAACACTGAACTCTTGTGTTAATTTAACAAACTTAATGAATCAAATATATGAACTACGGGGTGGGAGGAGGGTGGGGGGAAGAAAGGGAAAAAGTCCATCTGAAGTTAAAAAATGAGGTGTCACATATAGGTATTCTGTGCCCTCCACAGTGGTGACCATGTCTTTAAGTACTGTTTACTGAGGTGGATCTAGCAAAAGAATGACTTCTGAGGAAAACAGGTACAATTTAGGAGAGATTAGGAAGGGGAAAAAAACCCAATAAAACAAAAAAACCAAACTAAGTAAGAACAATATAACAAACCAAACAAAACCAACCAACGAAACACAAAACAAAACAAACAGACAAACAAAAACAAACAGAATTGCTTGTATTTGCCTTAGTTACATGTAAAATAGGGATGGGCAAGAATGAACGTAGGCATCTTGAGAAAGAAAGAAAAACTGTAAATGTATGAGAGTGACAAGAGGGCATTACTGTTGTTACATAAAATTCTACTTCATAAATACTTTAAATGGAAAAAAATTGATTGGTATGATAAGCTTGAAGAAAGCTTCATGAGCACTTTTCCTAGATATCTACATTCTACTGCACCATTGCCCTGAAGTTTTATGAAATAGGAATTTGCAGTGTGCAGTGTGCTACAGGCTGGGGCAATGAAACATAATTCTATAGTTAAAAGTTTGTCAGATTTATTTCAGACTTTCAAAATCAATAGACAATATTGGAGAAAAGTCTTGTAGCAAATAGGAAAGATAAAATCTAGAAAATTATTACAGTGCTTGAATGAAGCGTAACTTTACTCTCTATAACTACCTGGAGTACTGCATGCAGCTCTGGAGCCCTTAGTATGGGAAAGACATGGACTGGTTGGACTGGGTCTACAGAAGGGCAACAAAGATGATCAGAGGGATGGAAAATCTCTCCTATGAGGAAAGGCTGAGACAGTTGGGTTTGTTCAGTGTGGAGAAGGCTTCAGGGTGAGCTTGTCTTCCAGTACCAGGTCTTCCAGTCCCTGGAGGGTACAACTGGGTACTAAAGTATTTTTGGTAGGCCACTGCCAACCGGGTATAGCATTCCATTTAAAAATAGCAAAAGAGAATCTTAATGTTATGATCTAAAGACTCTTGCATCTTCATTGACTGCTTTTAGCTTTGCATCCACATCTAAGAGGTGTGAAAATTACACTCTTATTGTTCTCTTTCCCCAGAATAACCCTTATTATTTACTTTATTCTGAATTTTTTTGCCTTAGTCAAATAATAATTGGTGAAGCAGATGAATATTTACCTATACTTTTATATTCTAGCAACTCGGTTCCCAATGATACAAATTTCAGATCATCTGCTTGGAGTAAGAGTCTGCATTATTTTTATCCAAGCAAAAACTTCTATATAATTATGCAATTTTTTATAAAAGATAAGATCATAAAAAGGAATAGGTAAAAATATTTAGCCTATTGTTGCTTCCTTGGTATTTCTAGTGAAATGTCAAAAGGATATTATAAGCTTGAACTCCTACTTTGGGCAGAATATGATTTCTTCCATAATTTCTGTTTTATTGACATGTAAAATCAGAATATTCAATAATTTTTAGGGAGAAAACTGGGATATACCTGCAAGATAATTCGTTCAAGATGTTTTACAACATATTAAACAAAAATTTTGTTCAAAATGAGACTATCAATTCTTTAAAGTACAGAAAGCTCTTGAAGGATCAAAAAAGAAAGGAACACTGCCTTTCAATTGCCAACCAGAAAAATACATAATCCTATTCAATTAACTGACAAAAAGACATTTCCCTTATAGATTAACCATGAAAGATTTATAAGTTTGTAGAGCTGTTTTCAGATGCAGTTCCTGCTCCCTCTTCACCACTCCTCAGCTACACAGAAGGTAGGTCAGATTTGTAGGATCTGAGAAAAATTTGATGCGTCCTCAAATTGAGATAGAACTAATGCCTATTGTTCATTCAAAGAGAACAGTAGTTTCAGAACACACAACACTTTTGGACACTTTTTAGTTTTCCAGTCTCTGCAGTAGGGGGTAACGAGCAGAACTTGTGTCACCTCCCTAACACTCAGGTCTTGTTGTCAGAACTCTACTGTGCGAAATTTCCTGCCAATGAAACTGAAAACAGGGCTAAATTTCCCAAGCTAATCAGCCATTTATTCTTAAGTATATTGTTTTATCATATAACATGCATGGAAAATGGGTTTGATTTATAATAATTGTATTAGTAATTTTCAACAGATTTTTCTCCAATTGGTTATTGTTGTTCTTGTATCTTTCTTTAATATCCAGGTATGAATGGCATTGTTATTATTTATTTTATTATTTAAAAAATGCAACAAGGGGTAAGCAAAATATGTGTAAAAAGCACTTTCATTCTACATTCTATAGAGTGTAAATTAGCCAGCCTGAGCTTATAAAATGATCAGTCTGATATTTATTTTCAGCTGTTTTGGATAGCATCAGCCAGAATAATCAAATATTCATTTGCATAGGGGGTCCCATGGGCAGCTTAAGGCACAAATACATAGCATGGCCACTCTGAATCACAAGAATGCAGACAAACACTCTTGTTACTTCCCCAGAAAAATGCTCTTGTAAGATGTACATACATTGTATTTGCTGAGAAAGTCACAATTTGTGAAGGAAGATTCCCCAAAGCAGTGACCCCAAATGTTTTATCCTGTTTCTCTTCAGAGATCTCAGTAAGTCAAATGTTCTCAGAAATTCAACAGGGACAAACTCAATGGGCAGTGGTAGGGAAGACATAGTATGATTCCATCTGAAGAATGCATTGCCATGACTAATGCCTTATATGTTTTCTAAAATATGATTTCTGATATGCCTGTTGGTGTGAAATCGTAATATGGAAAGGGAAATATTGAGCAGGTAATCAAGTCACAAATTATTTCAAGCAGAGAAGTTAATTTCTGATCTACATAAGTGCAATCAAATCTAATACTATTTTGGACAGATAATATGTATTGCCATTTGTCAGAAAGTAATTATTTGAATGAAATTGTCTTCACCTATGCTTGCTTGACAAAGTGAACAAATTTAGGCAGTATATGTTTTAAATCTGACTTTATATGATTCACAGTCATGAATGATTTTCCCACGGCAATTATCAGTGTTTGAAGTTTCCAGCCAGGATGAACTTTCACCACGCCTGCCAAAGAGGACCACAGAGAGCTCCTCTCCGTTTTTAGCAAAGCAAGCTGTTTGTCCCTCTTCTTTACTGACCAAATACCAGCTGAGACTAAAGGAAAAACTCTGGTTAAAAGTTTATCTGGGAACTGGCAGTTAGTATTTAATCAAGACATCAGGTAAAAAAAACACATGTTCTCACCTAAAGCTGTTTCTAGGATAAAGTAAACAGTCATTTTCATTATGATAATAGAAATTTGCATGAGCAATGCCAAAAAAGAAACATTAGCTAATGTATTATTAATGTGCTGAAAGCCTGCCTTCAGCTAAGCTTCAGACAATTATTTTGTTCCGACCATAAATCACATACTAACCAGAGCCCTTTGTGAACTAGCATGAAATACAAATCATCTAGATAGACAATATTAAAAAACTATTGTTTTCCATGAGCATTTTAAAAAGCAGAGATATTAGTTCCTGCAAGAAACCACATCCATATTTATTACTGGTTTTCTATCCAGCCCCATGGTACATACTCTTTTTTTCCTCAAATACAGAATAGACATATGGGCTTATATCTTACCCTGTTGCTCCTGGCCTGTGTCAGAAGGGTAAATTTTTAAAAGTGTCATGTCCTGGTTTATGGGGTGATATAGCTGATTTAGTCTGGTTTTGGAGATCAAAAAGGGAATATTGTTACCTCTGCTTTTCTATCAGACAGCTAGTGAGAGTCAAATCTCTGCTCCTCTGAGATCCTGACTTTTGACACAAATCATAATTTATGCCTTTTGCTCTTTGCCCCAAACCAAGAAGTACTATGGGCGTGGTTGGGGGCCCTGGAACTGTGCTGGCAAACTAACTTTGTCTTTACAGATGTGTTGTCTAGGAGGTAACTACACCAGCCAGAGGCACTACTTTCCCCGGATGTCTGCCTCAGTCTAGTTTTGGAGAACAATGCCCTGCAGCAGTTATATTAGAGGAACTTGTATACTGACTTGATCATAAAGTGCTTAGGCTGATATATTTGACTATGAAAGGCAACATCCAAGAGTAAGATACTATGCTTCTGCTTGTGGGGAAATAATGTTTCAAATTGAGGCAGCTAAATCTTAGAGAACCCATTAAACTTAATCCCTTTGCAAACAAATATAGCTATAAAAACATTAATTTCTTCTGCCAATTTCTAAACATAAAACGTGGTAAATACCACATAAGTGTTTTATTTAAAATAATATATTTGTCATCTTACCTACAATACTCCAACAATCTTCAGAAACAGCTGCAGGAAAACTTTTAGGGAATGATATGTCATTTTGTGTAGAAAGTATTCTTTTCTATTATAATTATCTTTAAAGACAAAAAGGCTGAAACTTAGCTAAGTGCACTTAAGCTTTAAGACAAACTTGAATTCTGATTCATCCAAGTTTTCAATGATGTCTACTATGGGAAGTCCTGTATTAAAAAATATTTCACCTATTTAGTACCTTTCTTCATATTTTGTGTGGTTTTTTAGTCTATAAATTATCAGAGTTATATTCTGTTAATGAAAAGAACTACAGTGGAAGAAAACCTATCAAATGCATTCTAAGCACATTCTAATCCTATAACTCCCTCCCCTCCCACAGGGAAATTATTGTATTTGATTGACCTATCTGTAAGTCTAATAATTCTACCCTCTCAGGTAGCCTTTAATTCTGGTGTTGTGATAGAGTCTTAAAAAAGATAGATTTCATTTCAAACTAAACCATGTGATATTGAGAAAGAGAATGAATGTGGAAAAGAGGTCTGTTCATTTTATGTTTCTTCTGTTACAAAGAATAGGGTTTTATGAATATGTCTCCAGAAATATGCACAAGTTAAAAACCAGCCTAAACCCAAGAATGTGATAATGAAGAAGTAGGATAGAAATGTTAACTAAAGAACCTTAAGAATGTGGAGAAAAGAGACTGACTGTAACACAATGAAGTGTCTCAGTGTCAAATTTCACAAACTAGGAAGTAAAGTCTTCCAAAAAAACAAGTGAAAGTTAGGGCAGTTTAGCTTAGCACAGTTTTGTGTTATGGTTTCATTCCCCCCCATTCTTAACCATTTCTGTGAGAGGAGAAGGCACCAAGAGCCTGAGAAAATAGGAGAAAGAGAGAGCTGCCTAAAATTCAAAGGGGATTCCGGCTTGACCTGACAAAAAGAATAGTGGAATCTAATCAAAATGCTGAGGAATAAAATGTGATTATTGCTAAATATAGCCTTCATCAGACATTTTGTTGCCTTATTCTTTTTTTCTGTATTTTTGTGTTATTGTTACAACTCCATAGTTTAAGGAAACTGTGTTCTTTTAAATTTTGTCTATTAGGAAAACTGACTCTTAGTGGTCATATGCAAACTAATGTATTCCATTACTACAGCTGTGATGAGCCTATCCTTAAGACCCAGGAACTCCAATGTTTTAATATCCAGCTTTCATCCATATTGCTCCAAAATACCCCAGCTGAAACATGTACCTCCCTTTGTATTCTTTAGACCATCAGGGAGTTACTTGTGTGGAGGTCTGAGAAAAGCAAATTAATGAAGGAAAGCTTTGGATGTGCAGGAAGGTATTGGGAAACATGTCTAAATACAACCATCCTTGAGAACATGCACAGGATCCTTCTGAAGCATGACACAGCTTAGCAGACTATCCAGTCTGGTGGGAATTAAAAAAAAAAAAAGGTGTGCAGTAGCTTAGAAATTCTGTGAAAACTGATGTCAGGGAAAGAACAACGACTGTGATTCATCCTATCAGTAAGGGAAGGCAAATAAAGTTCATCTATCTCGTAGTCAGCTTTGCTGTTAACTTACAGCCAGTCTTCGTGATCACTCTCTGAACTATACATAGCATGAGTTTTTTATATCCAGGTGTTGAAGGAGAGAGCAGGTGAGATATAGTTACTGAGGTCAGAACATCTAATAGAGAAGAAAAAATCACAAATTCCTAGCAGTCTGGAGTTCACTGGGTTTGTTCACAAAATTGAGCTGCATTGACAGTGCACCACCCACACACTAAGCAGCCCCTGCATCTGAGAAAGGCATCTGGGTGCCTATCTTTTCCATACATTCACAGCCTTCACTAGTTCAAATAGTGGCCCTTATCAGGGGGCCACTATTAATATCAGACATTTTAGGATTTAGCGTTATTAATGGTAGTAGAGGAGGTAACTGCCACAAACCCACCTCACATTATTTACTTTATAACAAAATGTACTGAAGTTTTAGAGAACTGGAAGAGACATCTCCTCCAGGAGAGTGTACAAACCCAAAGTTTTATAAACCTTTGTTCTTCTGGGAACATCCTGGATACACCATACCCCAAACTGGTGCATATTCCAGTGTTATATGGGTGTATCTGAACTGACACTAGGAAGTGGTTGTCCAATCTGAAGAAATATTCTGCAGTTACTGTCAATACCTGCAACTTTCACAGGACAGGACTGGGACTCACAGTGTCCCAAACAGAAGTATGAGCTCATGAGGAGGTCTAACTTTCATGATCTTTTGGGAACAGTCCAAGAGCTGGGGATTATACTTCATATTTATAACCTTTAACATGATTGTGCCTTTGAATCCAGAGAGAAACCCAGAATCAGCCTGTTAAAGACTGCAGGAATCATGGCTGCAGTCTGCATTTTCCCTGGTCTGACATTCACATCTTCTACTCTGCATAACACCAGCAATTCCAGCTTGCTGCCTTTGTGAGGGCAGGTGGGGAGTGGCAGGAGGAAAAACCTATTTCGGTCCTCACAGCCATGTGCTTTTCCACTGGAACTAGAGTGTTGTGTTGTGTCGTGGTTCCTGATGTGTTACCAAGTCATCATTCTTCATCCTTCATTGCTTGCAATATTGCGTAGAGTAGGCCATAGGCACCCCTTTAGGGAATGTATGGTGTAAAACATAAAAATTCCCCCACTTATCTTCAAGCACACATGTTTATGATTTCAAAATTTAGTCTTATCTGAATACCTTTGCAAAATGGTGCAGCTTGAGAAAATAGAAGCTGGATAGACATTATTTTGAAAAAAAAAATTATATTAATGAAAGTTTTTCTAGGTCAAATAGTTCAAAAAAGGCTTTTCAGATGAAATAATTTTTCTCGGAAAAATTATTCTCATCACATTTGAAAACATTTGTGACATTTTAGGCTGAATGAAAAAAATTTTCTTTAACATTCATTCATGTGCCACTAAATGTGCATATAAGGATGTGTTCATGCACAAATAAATGTAGGGTCCAAAGTGTAACTTATAATAGAACTGTTATCTGTTTTCCTGCTGTAACAGTGTAATAAAGCTCTTGTGTATGTCTATAAAATGGAGTTAAGCGTTTTATGAATGTTTAAATATCATCAAGGAATCCATCAACATCTGACTTACCAGCCTATAGTTTTTTTTTTTATATAGTTTCAATTTACTTATATAGATCTGGGCACCTAACTCATTCTTTTGTTCCAAAGACAGTAATTTTAAAGGAGTACTTTCCATGAACCTAACAGTTTGAAGCACAGTTTGAATTTAATGTATTTTTAGACAACTGTAACAATTTGATAGGAATTTCTGAGTTGACCATTTGTGACTGTCAGATATGCTATTACTTACCTATCATCTTTTATTAGAAGGTGACATTAGTGTTTGTTTTTTGCTGCCTGTATTTCTCTTTCTTTCTTTCTTTCTCTTTCTTTCTTTCTTTCTTTCTTTCTTTCTTTCTTTCTTTCTTTCTTTCTTTCTTTCTTTCTTTCTTTCTTTGTTTTTTGTTTGTTTGGTTTTTTTCTGTTTGTTTTGTTGCTATTTTTTTGTGTGTGTGTATGCTTTTTTTAATTTTAAATTTAAACAACAAATTCAAGACTACTCACTACTAGGAAGTCTAGTGCTCATAACAGAATACTATCTCTAGATCAGTATACCCACAGCAAAATACCTTCAAAAAACGAAACATCATAGACATCTGAAGCTAAATCTTCCCTCCTCTGCAATATGACAGCTTCCAACTTACGTCCACGGTAGGTAATTGCTAAATGCGGGTTTGACACACTTTCTTCACCCTAAGACCATCTTCTTGTTGTCACATGATCCCAGCCAATGAAGAGAAAAGGAAAAAGCAAAGTCTCTTTTTCACTCATACCCTGTTTAAAGGAAACTCATTTCATTTTAATATCTGCTAGTAGAAGTGCATTTTTTGTTTCAATTAAGAAAGCTGGAAAAAAGCCTCTCAAATGAGCCCCAGAGAAGCAGCCAGAGATGAAGAAGACATGACACCCCTAGGAAACCTCATAACTCCACAGGGAGCTGGGTCACTGCAGAAGTGAGAACTACGCAGTTTGTTCTCTAGCATTCCTCTACTGCTATGAAAACAAAACCAATTACATTAGATTTTGTTAGAGAAAGCACACGTGATCTCATGACACAGGATTGTGAGCTGAAAAACATGAAAATATAAAACCTACTTATGTATCATCAAAAAGATGTATGGTTCCTCATGAAGCTAAGATTAGAAACATAATTTCAAAACCTTACTGGAGAAACATTTATTCCTCTTTGAGGAAAGAATGAACGTAGATTGCACTTGCTGGCGTTCTTCATTCTGAACCCTTCAAAGTAGGCAATGTCTAACAAAGGGTCAATGGCTACTGTGGCATTGAATCAAATCTCTAAAAAAGGCAACAGAGTATCTCTGAGTATTACTAACTATCTCTTAAGATCACTGACATGTAACAATAGGCAAGTGTTCATAAACCTTAAATGGTGGTCCTCATATGAACAGAGAAAATTGAAACTTTGTTTGGATGTATTCACAGAGTGGTGTCAGGGGAAGGAGCCTATTCATACTTTCCTGTTTTCTGTATACGGTATAAACAATTTAGAATTTGAAAAGGGCTGAATAAGCAGGTCCAGCATATGAACAAACACTTTTTTTATTGTGGTCTTGTATGAACTTTAACATTTTGTAAGCTGGCTTTCTTCGTTTTATTAAAATTAAACAACCTATGCACTTGAATGTAGATTTATACATGTGTTTATATTTAGATATATTAATACCTTCCCACCTATCATGTCTTGCTACAGTTCAGCCATGGAGCAGCAGGTGAAAATCTCTCTCTCTGTTACACAGCAGTTACAAAGCCCTGTAGTGAACTACCGTATCTCCTTCTATTAAAGCTGTGCAGCTGGAGGCCTATTCTGCTATCCACCAGTGTGTATGCATGCATTTGGGTTTTGAGTGGGTCTAATGTATAACTTACAAAGAGATAATTCCATTTACATGCTGAAAAATGTGCAGTCCCTCATTTATGTCCTATGTGTAGGAAGCTACTGAAAAATTTTACCTCATAAAATTTCCCTTTTGGTTATGAGAGTTTTTTTGCCTTGCATGTTCGCATAAGAAATAAACCTGTTTTATAGAGATGCATTCAGAAAGAGGGACAAACAAGACTTCTTTTAATCTACTGGCAATGAAGGCACTTTTTTCCCCTCAGCTTTTCAATGCTTTTATACTTGTTAGTTTATTTTTAATAGTGAATGGCATATTCTTATTTGTGTCAAGACCTTTCCTGAATATTATAATAGTAGCTTATATTCAAAATTCCTTCCAATTTAAATAAATTTTTCAAAATGTCTACATTTCTGCTATTTGCCGCAGACTGGGGAGCATGAAGGGAAGAAATGTGAAATGTCGACATGAAGATGGCAAGACTGAGTTTTCACTTTTTGTGGAATCGCATCCACATTTGACTGAAGGTACAAAGAAATGAAATGTCTCTTAAGTTCTGTTCTTCAGGAAAAAAATGTTGGCTACATGTCAAATTCACCCTGGCACATTCCCAGACCAGGTTTATACTACTGCTAAGCTATGTAAAATGCAGCCACATCAAGCTGCCTGAAAGTACCACTTTATTGCAAAAGCAGGAAAAGGAAGAGAATTGCAAGGTGGATTCGGAAATGTCAGAATTCGGATTGATTGCACTGTCCTCAAGCCACCCTTTTCCTAAGTGCTTGGTGGTATAGCCTTTAGTGACTTAGCATACTATGATTTTTCACAGTTGTTTTTCAACAATTGTTGATTGTCCTTGGACTATGTGCAATGACAGGGAGTCATACCTTGTGTTAACTTTGAAGCACTTCACTGTGTAACCTGAATAACACGGGGGCTGATACAGAGCAAATGAATACAAGCAGTGGTTTATGTTCATATTTTTAAACAGCCTTTGAAAAGGAACTCTGAACCAGTGCATTATGTACTGATAGAAAATTATGTAATTATTATTTTTAAAATGTTACATTTCTATATATTTCTGTTTATAGTTTTACTGTTCTCTAAGATTTTTTTCAGTCATATTTTCCATGAAAAAGCATTCACAGTTTTTGCCCCCAGTGTGATGAGAGAACAAAAGCCTGCTATTATTCTTCCAAAAATCCATGCGAAGAAAGTCAACAGGATATTAAAACACACAAGGAATAGAGAAATTTCTTCTGAGACCTAGGGATTTGGTGAAAAAGTTGAGTTTGTAAGAGTTTCTGTTCACTCTTTTCTGCATCCCTTCTAGACTGCACCTGCCTACTTTCAAGAATAAAGCACGAACATTAGTTACCCCCCCTGCATAATTCAATTGAACATTACTTTGGAATTTTTTAGTGTATACTGAGCTCACTAGTATGAAAGAAGTGACCTAAAATCCTAATTTAAATATGTCACTGGTCAGTTTAAACATAGAATAAGGTTTGTTGAAGTAATGAGAATGAACATCAAAATAGAAGATTTCTTAATTTGACTTATTTTGTATCTCTTACATGTTTTGACTTTAATGTTATACAAACCTGGCACAAAATGAAGGTTGCACAACAGTCTAGGTTAATACAAGTTACACAATAGGACAATAAATCAGGAAAATGAACCTTTCTCAAGGTGAACAGTCAGTATCACATAAAAAATTTATAACAAACTTTAAGAACTTTTTAAATACAAATTTGGCAGACATCGCTGCTCTCTGCTTATTATGTGCATCTGATTTTAAAGTTTGTATCTAGATGCTATATCCATTTATTATGTTAAATTCAGCCTTATTTGTTATCAGAGAGAGTAAAGAAAAAATATGATTAGAAGTTTTGATTAAAAACAAGCAAATTTTCTGAGGATTTATTTTAAGCACAGAAATCACACTTAGGTGGAAAAACTCTCTGAAAAATAATTACTGTTCTTTTCACAACACAGCAAGTTATAACAAAAGAGTTTTGACCATCCCTAGCCAAAATCACAAAATTTTCGAAAGAGGTAATCTTTTAAAATTTTGCGATTATTTTATTTTTGATCATCTCCACCAACAGAAAGCCGAAATTAAGAAAAAAAAAAAAAAGCTTGCTTCACTCACATTGTTCATGTTTAACCCTAGTGGAGTGTGGTATTCTCTTCATACTAAACAATATTGCAATGAGAACCTGATAATTAAATTCAGTGGACCATAATCAACATTAAATTTAGGGTTTCTAGAGCAAAGAACACAATCCTTGCAGTATGTTGGATAAAACAAGAACTGTTTTTTTTTTTTTTTGGTGATTGGAGAAAAAGGAAAACAATAAGTGAAATAACTTTAAGTTTATTCAGTCAGTTAATTCAGCAACTTGGAGAAGGATTAATTATTGTTTTTTTCTTGCATGATTTAAATTCTTAACAGCCTGCCAAGAACTGCAAGAAGAAGTAGTTATAATACAAAAGTAAGAGTGTTTGTTTTTTTTTACAGAGCTGTACTGTCACTTTTTTATTTAAATAATTGCATGTAGATGTTACAACTGTATTGGTCTCTGAAACTGCGGCACCCTTTTAACATAGTCAAATAAGCTTCATAAATGATGAAGGATATTAAATATTCATCTGTAGATGGCAGAGATTGTGCAATGTCTTAAATCTAAAATGATGAAAGTAGACCTGTAAAGCTCCCTGTTGGTGCCACTTAGGCACAAGTTATGGTGGAGCACACTGATTAACTACGAGAACAGGAAAGCTAAGAACATGAGATGGAGGAAGAAAATATATGCAAGTTACAATAGAGGCATATCTTTCAGTGTTAGAAAATATTCAGAATATAATATGAGTGCCATCTCACAGTGCCCTCAGAGAGCCTCATATTCTGATTTTGTCAAAGAAATTACAGTTTCAATGACTGACTAATGACATTTAAATGTCAGTGAGTGGAAAGCCTATGTACAACAGACAAGACATGCGGAATTCCTGCAGTGGAGATGTGCTTTCTGTCAGGTGTTACCACATTTAGACTCACCAGACATTCCCCCAAGGTAACCAGAGACTCTCAACAGACATACATGTGCAATGAGAACTAAAAATTTTAATAATATTAAGATTTTTGCACAGATTTCAGCAAAAGCATACAGTAAGTTTACCATCATCTACTAAGCTAGGTGAACATTTGGGTGATGCATTTTTTTGTATGGCAATTTGGTTTTGTTTCACAGTCCGTGATGCCAGAGGTGTCTATGACAAGACGAATACCCATAATGTGATGACAAAGACCAAAGAAAAAAAATAAATTGCTTGGAGGAGGAGGTTTACTGAGAGTACTGACTAAAGCTGCTTTTGAAAGCCAAGTGAATTTCTGAGAGAAGTTGATAGCATTGAAAAGTAATTCTCTCGCATTGGACCATCTTCTATATTGTTGTTCATGTAATTCAGCTACAGACAAACTGTCCAGGAGAAAGGGATTTAGTGTGTGCCTATAGAACAAGAGAAGTGGCAGGTTATGAGACAACAAATGTGACTGGCAGGCTGACCAGCAAAGTCAGGGAAGATAATCGCTTTAAAAAAAATCATGCTACTAAATTTTTTGCTGGGAAGGGGAGGTGGTGGGGAGGAGTCTTTGGAAGAGAAGGCTGAGGATACCTTTTCTTTATTAAGTCCTTTTTTTTTTTCCTTCTGGTTCTGTTTTCACCAACAGGACTTTGGCAACAGCCAATGTATCAAAACTATGAGATCCTCTCTTTATATATTGTCTATTCCAAGTGCATTCTACAAGAAAGGTAAATCTTTTAGGCAGTAAGATTATCCACAAGATACTTTCTAGAAGAACCTTGAAGAAAATTATGGATGGGTAAACTAGAGAGTTATAAAAAATAATTGATTTTTTTTTCCAGTTCAGAGACCAAATACAAATAAAAAAAGAAAGCAGGAAGGGAGAAATCTGCTTTGAGGTGAAATGAACTAGGAAATTGCTATCAAAGGAATGGAATTGTCCAGCTGGATGGCTAGACCGACAAGACTTCACTGGTTTGACTACCTTATCCCTCATACGTTCTAGAAACAAGGACAATACACTTCTAGATGGTATCTGTTCTCATTAGAGACAAGATAGTCTTTTCATTTTCCAGATAGGTAACCTGTTCATTGATCGCATGACATTGTGAACAGCCTTATAATGAAAGACACAACAATTTTTTCTCTTCAGGTAGAAAGACCTATATATCTACAAGTATTTATTCTATAATGCAAGGAGGCTAGTATGGTAAGAAAAGAACATATCATAGCATCATAGGATATGCAGAGTTGAAAGGGGCTCATCAGGACCACTGAGTCCAGCTCCCGGCCCCGCACAGAACACCCAAAGAATCACACCACGTTCCTGGGAACACTGTGCAAACGTTTTTTGAACTCTTGCAGGCTTGATGCTGTGACCACTTTCCCAGTGAGCCTGTTCCAGTGCCCAACTACCCTCTGGGTGAAGAACCTATTCCTGATAACCAACATAACCCTTCTTGGATTCAGTTTCGTGATATTTCCTTGAGTCCCATCACTGGTTACAGGAGTGAAGAGATCAGTACTTGCCCCTCGTCTTCCCCTTGTGAGCATGTTGAAGTCAGCAGAAGTCTCCCCCCTTCCCTAATTTCCTCTTCTCCAGGCTGAACAGACCAAGTGACCTCAGCCGCTCCTCATAAGCCTTCCCCTCCAGACACTTCACCATCCTCGTGTTCCTCCTCTGAATGCTCTCTAATAGCTTTTTTCCAAATATGCACACAGTACTCAAGGTGAGGCCTCACCAGTGCAGAGCAGAGTGAGACAATCACCTCCTTTGATTTGCTGGCAATTCTGTGCTTAACGCACCCCAGGACATGGTTATTGTGCTATTTGTTAAGAGAAAGAACAGCTTTTGAAATGGACTGCAATAAAGAATTGGTATTTTGTCTTGGAGAGGTAAAATCTTCTCTGCACCTGGCATCCCTAAACCTATCCTGTATTTGCATCTGTTTTTGAAAGACCACAGTTACTTGCTAGTTTCTATCCTCATCAAAAGATAAAGTAAAGGCAGCCAGAACTGCCTATTTAGGTAATGCATGAATGCCTTCTAGTTGAAATCTCCCAGTTTCTGTGCTCAGTCAAGGAAAAGCAACTGCTACCCTTTAATGGCGATGGTCCTATCAGACTGATGCAGGTGAATCCAGATGGAGAACCTAAAACATAAATTTACATGTGAAGAGTGGCAGTAGCTTGGCCATGGCTTCTTCTTTGTGTTTCCTTAAAAATGCTTTCCTCTGAGGAGAAAACAACAATTATGTTCAGTTACAGATTTTGAGAGATGTCTGCTTGCAAACAGATTGTCTACTTCTATGTTGAGAACACATCTGACTGATGAAATGGCTAACAGGTTACATGTATGCACTGACGCATGTACACCATAAAGACAGCAGTGAAAGAAAGGTAGACATGCTACCTACTGACCCTTCGCAGCATTCTGAAATAAAATATATAATGAATTCTGTCTTAACATTAAGAAGCAGTGCAAAAAATAAAAAACCTCAACAAGTTATAAAAGAAACATCTGACATTTACTACCTTTTGCAGGTACTGAACACAGTTTGCTTTGTTGGTGGTGGTGGGGCTTGGGTTTTTTGTTGTAAAAGTAAAACTGCATTTTCCTTTGTCAGAAGAAAGTTTTATGCAGCATTTTGTTATAGAATTCAGAAATATATTGTCCTGATGCTGTAAAGTCACAATGGCACAGTCTCTGAAATCATCCCATTCACTTCCCTGCCTGTCCTTTTTATTAAAACTCAGTGCATGTTCAATTTTTATCAGCTCACAAAGGTGATGTAAAATGAGAACAGTACACTGAGCTACCACTGTAATACTGAAGGTATTCAAAAGAGAAAAAGCAAGAGTGTGCTACCTTTTGTATAGAGCAACCCTGAACAGTATCTGCCTCCTCCACAACTGAGAGCAAAGGAACACCACATATTTCAAGGGTGCTTCCTACACACCATTCATGCCACCAGACTCCATTAAGAACATTTGTAACTCATCCCTGTAGGAAGTCAAGTCTATAAGGTTACTTGCAATCACTCTGTTGGAAAATGAATTGAATAATATTTTCATTTTGACTTCTTAGTAACCTGCAATATCTATTCCATTCCAAGATAAATATATGTGGCCTCGTTTTTCATATTCATGTGATGTATTTCGTACAAATGAAAGGATTTTCAACATTGTGTAGCCCAGTGTATGTTCACCTTATTTTGAACATCAGTGATAATCTACTATTGTACCAACAGCTCTGAATAACTAACTACTCTTATAGTTCCTTAGGAGCATTGTATTTTTACCTTTCTGGCTTTCTTTAGTGTTCAAGCTTCCTTTAGCAGTCTTTTTGGTCTGTGTCCACCTCTGCACTCTTCATGTTTAGGGAGCCATATCGCCTGCCTCATTCGCTATTGCTAACACATATGAAAGACCTCACACAGGACCCTTTTTTTGTTCCATGCAGGAAGCTTAGTCAAACCTGCAGCAGACTCAGGAAACCAATATCGCAGACTTTCTCCTCCAGTTTCTGAATAAGCAGAACTCATATCAGGTTATTATTTATAGATGGCTTCATAAACACATTAAAAATATAAGATAAATTTCTCTGAATAGGACATAAGCCTCACACTTAAGCTATTGTTAGCCTCTTAATTCTGTGCCTTTCAGTACAACCTCAGAACGTATAAAAAATTTTACAGAAAGCAACTGAGAGAAGTTACTATACACTGATCCCTGGTCATCAGTAAGCGAAACGCTGTCTCTTGCAATTGCATGCATGCCCTTCAGTCAAATGATCTCCTGAAGACAGATAAAATCAATGCAGAGTCTGAGAAGGGTTAGTTATAATCATCAAAATTAAGTCAAACCCTTAAAATTCCATCATTCTCTGATGCAGGAATCTACCAAAAGCAGAGTTAAGAAGGCAGCTACACTGGCCCCCTAAGTATTCTGTGAGGTGTATTCTGCTTTTTCTTTTTGTTGCTTAAATGCTTAAATGTATAGTTGCCTTTTAAGCATAGTAGTGTTATCCGCGTACTTCCTCATAGACTCAAGTCTCCAAACTAGTGGGCTACAGAAACTCCTATTTTCTTGTGTGTAAAAACAATACCACTGATTAGTACTTTTTCCAAGGTCAGGAAATTGTTATTAATCACTTTCTGAGGAGCACATGTGTACTCCATTATCTATCTAACTGCAATGCTAAGACCAAACAATGTATGCTTTACAAAATTTTTAACATATGTCTCCAGAGCATTGGTAGGTTCAATACAAAAGTGTATTAAGCCCTAAGTAATCTTTTCTTGAATTTTCATACTGTTATAAATAGATCCTTTATGTGTTGTGATTTAATTTTTTGAAAAAATATTTGCTTTAAATATGTATATATTATAGCTTTTGAACAGAATAGATAGAATTGCAGAGAGACAAAATGACAAGCAAAGTCAAAAATGCCAATTTTTTTTCCATGAATCTTCACTGTTTCTTAATATATTTTATTATTTTTTCTCCAAACTAATAGTCTTGTACTTTTCCACCTGCTGAGAGGCTCTGTGGGTTTTTTAAGCTTAGCAACTAGGCTATTTTTTCTCTAAAATTTTGTTAAAATAAAAACAGCTTCTGGAATTCACAGTAAATGCTTTGTCATTGACCTTGAAAGTACTTTGGCAAGCAAGGAATTTCTATGCTTTGCCAAAAAGTAATGGTGATAGCAGAAATTTTGTCACAGTTGAAACTACAATAGTTACTCTACTGTGTTTTTGGTAGCTTCACCTATCAGTATCCCCAATGGCAATATTGTATTTCAAAGTTGTCAATTTGCAAGAATTCAATATTGGAAGAATAGAGATTTTGGAGGAACAACATCACAAGGAGCAGTATAGATTTCTTGAAACCTAATATTTAGAAATCCTTATTTTTCTCATGTTTCTTATAGCTCTGTGGACAAATAATGCCGGATGCTTGAAAATATTTTCTCTTTTTCTAAATTAAGAGAACTTCATATAATCAAGTTTATTTCAATACAATGACATCTGTTAGTAATTTATCTCAGGTATGTTTTGAACTAAATACGGAACTATATTTTAAGTCTTATTTTCCACCAAAAATTGTAGGTTTTTTTGTTTGTTTGTTTTGTTTGTTGTTATTATATTTTCCCTTGTGCTTATGTATTAATCTTATAGAAGAAAAAGACAGACTTTTTGAGTATTAAACTGGAAGAATGCTGCTTTTCAAAGGTCTCCAGATAATCTAAACACAGTTAGTAATATTTTTCCAGCCTAAAATCCTTTGCTACAAACAAAACAAGTTTTGAGACCACACATTGTGAGTGACAGGCATTACTTATACTTAAGTAAATTGAACTTGTCTATCACTTCTCTTCCCCTTCCTCTCTGTACAAGAACTAAGCAGTATGCTTGAAACCCTTGATCACATATCATGTCTGCAAACAGCGTAGGGAAAAATTTTGATGCTGTTAGCCCTTTTGCACAAGTAGATCCAGTCTACTCAGGACTGCTATCCCACCTCTGAGTGGAGCATCAGCACACCTTGCTGTCAGCACAGCTGTGGTAACCTGGTACTTTTGAAGGCCTGGTGCTATAATGAGCATTTCAGCAGACAAATGCTGGGGCCCTGGCTGCAGAGCTTGTGAGTTCATCCAGTGTGGAAGGCCTGCCACCCATCCTGCTTGAAGGATCTGCTTTGCTTCCTGTTGGGAAATAGAAGAAGAGACCATTTCAGTGAAGAGACTGAGGTGAGCTACATGGACAGAAGTTCTCTGCCAAGGATCATGCTGACAGAGCAAGGCTAGCTCGCCTTGGCTGGAAGGCTGCCTGGTGGAAAAGGACCTGGAGGCGTGGGTCGACATCTGGCTGAACCTGAGCCAGCAGAGTGCCCAGATGGCCAAGAAGGCCAATGGCATCCTGGGCTGTATTAGAAATAGTGTGACCAGCAGGAACAGGGCAGTGATCACGCCCTTGTACTCAGCACTTGTGAGGATGCACCTTGGGTACTGTGTCCAGTTTTGGGCCTCTCACTTCAAGAAAGACAGAGAAGGGCAGCAAAACTGGTGAAAGGTCTGGAGCATAAGTCCTATGAGGAGTGGCTGAGGGAGCTGGGGTTGTTTAGTCTGGAGAAAAGGAGACTTGGGCGGGGGGGGGTGGAAATCTTTTTGCCTTCTACAACTACCTGAGAGGAGGTTGCAGTGAGGTGGGTGTCAGTCTCTTCTCTCAGGTAACAAATGACAAGGTGTGATGAAATAGCCTCAAGTGACATCTGGGGAGGTTTAGATTAGATATTAGAAAAAAACATATTCACAGAAAGGGTTGTAAAGCATCAGAACAGACTGCGCAAGGAAAGAGTGGAGTCACCATCCCATGAAGTGTTCAAACAACATGTAGATATGGCACTTCAGGACATGGTTTAATGGTGAACACTGTGATGGTGCTGGGTTGATGGCTGGAGTTGATGATCTTAAAGGTCTTTTCCAACCTTGACTCAAAGTTTCTACAGTTCTAAGAGAAGACAGCAAAGAGTCAACATCCAGGGGTTTTCCATGACACAGAAAGTGTTCCTACAGATCAGATGTGACCACTACATTTCACAGTTTGACACTGTATCTTCTGTTTAAAGAAAGTTTTCAGCAGCCATCACATGTTCAAAGAAATGGCCAGTTATGCTCACATAGATAACACAGATAGTTATTTCTATCTGTACCAAATTAAGTAGAAAGCCTTTGCCTGTGAGAACAAATTTTTCATATTATGGGTATGAAAATTAGTTAAATAAGAAGAACTTAGTTATTTTCCATTTTGTCTTCAAAATTTCATATTTTTTTTCCCCTATGAAACAGTAAGTGATAAATAATCCAGTTGGTATAATATGAAATTTCTGTAATGCATTCAATAACTATTACATTCTGGGAGCAAGATACTGCTAATTCAGCCTGTTCTGATTTCAGGCTATTGATTTAGAAATAAAACTAAGTGTATCATATTAGCATGAGAAGCCTTCTCTCTCTATATATATATATAAAGCCAGCTATAGCTGACAACTGTATCAAGAAAGGAGAGGGGAAGGGAAGGGAAGGGAAGGGAAGGGAAGGGAAGGGAAGGGAAGGGAAGAGGTGAATGTGCCTATCATTTGGTAAAAGTATAAAAAAGGCTAAATATTCATGATGAAGTAAAAGGCAGGATAGCTTTATAGTATGACAACATTTAAGGGACAGCTTTTTCACATGTGAAAAGGTAATAATCTTACTTGAAAGTTAGCAAAGTTTAATTTTGTTTGAAAAGTATATGGCATTATACCGATCAAGGCGCTGGAGAGTACCATATACATACAGCCCATTGCTCCAATATTAAGTGCTAGATTATACATCTATTGTATTTAGTAATTGCTGCTTAGTGGGAAAATGACAGAAGGGATTTAGATAAATTATCATGCACACAGTAAGTCCTAGGAGACCAGACATAATTCCATCATGCAACACACATAATGGATTATCCTGTGTTCACCCCATAACAACTCAGAGATGTTATTATTTTCCTGATGACGAGAAAATGCTTGACATTACAGAAAGATTTGGGCAGTAGTTTTCTCAGATTTTCTAATCCTACAGAGGAGGAATCAAAATTCAGTGGAAAGACCATCACACAACAAGCACATGCAGAAAGTTAATTTTGATGAGGAAATACTTTTAAAACATTATTTAAACTAAATCTTTAGATTCAGGTTGGTCTGAATGTCAGCTAGGACATTTTCAAACAGTCAAAACTGAAGCACTCATAGAGCTGTAACTTCATATGCCTCAAAAACCTTTTGTCTATCCAAAATATGGTAGAATCAGTGAAAATAAAACTAAGTTTTGTATACAGTCATATCTGATTTTATAGGAAGTGTCATTGTTAACTAACAAAGGCTACATCAAAACACATGTAGGGAATTCTAATGAAGGTGTTCACCTTTGCCTATCAATGTATTTTCCTGCAACTAAACAAAATATCTTTGAGACATGTACTGTTCAGCCAAATCTATTTGGTGGACACATGTGGACAGACATATGACTAAATTTCTTAGGACTCCAGGATAGCCAGTTCTAATGAGTTTTCTACAAGGAAGGTCCATAACTTCTCTAAACAATCCATTTTCGTACTTCATTATTTCTGTCCCTCACGTCCAACTGGAACCTTCATTGCAAGAATTTAAATTTCTTATTTCTTGTCCTATGACTATTAAGAACAAATTTATTTTCAGCAATATTTTATGCACGAGAAGATTATCCTGTCTTCAATAGATTATTTTTCAGATCAAATATTTCTAAAGTTAATTGAAAAGCTTGCTTTACAGAGTATGGTCAGAGGTCTATAGCACATAACCATGACTTCCTCTCATCTCTTTCTCACAAGCATCATTTTCCTTGAACTGGAGCTCTTACGTTGGGATGTGGACAAATATTCTCCATCATCTTCCTCAGAGGTAAAAAAAATTTTCCTTTTTCCGTGGCCATATTATGCTTTATGCTTCTAAGGAAGAAAAGTACTTGTCCTTTTTTCATCAACATGACATTACTGATTCACAGAGTCTTGTGATCCCTGTAGCCAGATTTTTTATCAGTTATCCTGATGTTATCTTTATGCAGCTGCTTATTTCTCATCATAAAACACTATGCTTTTCCCTACTCAGGCCTGTCTTTTCAGACACTGTAGACATAATTTCTATCTGTCAAGACCACTTGGAATTTCTATCGTCTCTTTATTTTGCTTTTAATCCATCTCATTTTGGGTACAATCTTGAATTTCATAAATACAATTCAGTTCATTAAAGAAAATAATGAAATCTAATTGCTAAGACCCAAAATTATTCTGTTACTCTCTGTACACTCAGATTACAGGCATCAATATTGTTGCTTCTGGAAGAGGTCTATTTCAGGATTTTTTTCCATTTTGGGAAAGCACATATTTTATTTTAACAGGTGAAACAAACCTTTTCCCTAAAGCTTTTTTTAATTTCAAAGAGAAAAGCTATTCACTAATATTAATAGCATTTTTTTGTCTCATCTTTTTTCCTCTCTTAGGATTCTCATTTGTTCTAAGTGCAGCATTAGCAATGACATTCTGGAAACTTTTAACACTAGTTTAGGCATCATTTGTGAGTTCATGTAACTGTGTTATATAAAAGCAGTGATTTTACATAATCTGTATTATTGTGCTCTTGAATTTCTCAATGTCATATCTACTGTGTGTCCAACTACTGTTTCTCTCACATTGGTGCAGATAAAAATGCCAAATGGGAGTCATGAGAGATCTTTCCTGGTACTACTGAAATTTTCTGTAGTTATCAATTTTTTTAAGTTCTGTCTCAATAACTGCTAGAACTTCATGAAGAGAAAGAATCAGCAAATGTATTCTTACATCATAGGGCTAGGATGTCTCTTACCAAAATGTAACATTGTTGTGATAAGACATTAACTTGTCACTGACCTTGGAACTTACAAGCAGAAAAGCAAGGGGCAGATTTCCCAAAAGTTCCATTACAAAGTCTACCATTTTCAATATCCCTTGAGTATTAAAATATGAATTAATGCGCCTTCTCTATGATGGTTTGTCTACCCCAATGTGCTAAAACTAACATCAGTGCTAAAGTTTTAGCTCGCTTAAACTGATGCAGTTTAAAAAAAAAAAAATTAAAAAACTCATCTGATAAATTCTCTTGGGTAATGTATTTGTAAACTTATTAAGAAGCACATTATTAGCTTAAAAGGTTTATTTTACTTCATAATATGTATAAACATATAATTACTCTGTGAATTCAGCAGTAGGCAATCAAATGTTATCTTCAGATTAAAGGATAATTATCCACTTAAGGCAGTTAAATACTTTAAAACTCTAATGTCCAGGTAATTACACCTTTTATATTATGACAACACTGTATTTTTGTTGATATTGAGAGAAGTGTCTGACATGGCTAAAAGGACACTAGCACCTTCAGGTGCAGTAGATGTGCTTCATGTCGTGAACCTCAGCAGCTGCTTATCTTTACAAAGCAGCTGGTCTGGTTGACACCGCTGTTGTATCCATCCTCTGTATCAAACACATACGTATCAGGGCGTACACACACACACAAACACATAGATACACTCACAAATACTCAAAAGCATACAGACATACACAAGAGTTTGCCTATTTCTTGCCAAATGCTGTGAAAAATCATGCCTTAAACACAGTTTGCGGTATGTTGCTTTTAGTACCAGATAAGCAGGTACCAATCGTTGCTGTTTAAGATTAAAAAACATATTTTTTGATATTTGTTTGGTCTTGTCAGTACTGAGCAGTATTTTTAACAGTTTTCTAACAGATTAAGATACTGCACTACATATATGTGATATTCTTCCCAGTTTGACTTGAACATATAATCCTCTTATTCTGGTTTAGGCTTTCATTTTTCTTTGAAGAGCTTTTGTTTGCTTAGTTGGTAGGGCTTCCCATCAACTAGTATTCTTCTACGTATTAGTACCATAGAATCATAAAATGATTTCCTTTGCATACTCTTGCAAAAAATCCCATTCAAGCCTTCCTATAGGCCCCCCCTTAGGTACTGAAAGGCTGCAATGAGATCTCCCCGAAGCCGTCTCCAGATCTGTGATCATCTTAGTGTCCCTCTTCTGGAATGGCTCCAACATGACCATGTCTTTCCTGTGCTGGAGACCAAGAGCTGGACACAGCACTCCAGGTGGAATCTCACTAGAGCAGAGTAGAAGGGCAGAATCACCTCTGTTGACCTTCTTTTGGCACTTCTTTTGATGCAGCCCATGATGAGGTTGGGTTTCTGGGCTGTGCTCAGCAATGTCCTTCTCCCAGTGGACCAGGTACAAAGAGACACCATTGGAAAACTGGCATATTTTATTGGCAGTGTCTGTGGCTAATCACAGACTGGTCTCTATCAGTCACAGCCAAGAGTATTCTGACCGCGTGATGAACTCAGAAGTTAATGCCTGGGGTGCTGTCCATACTCCCATCCCTGGCATGCTGCCATATGCTGCTCCTCTGGGACACTGCACAGGCACAGAGCAACTACCATCTCTGGGGACCTGCTTCGAGCTGGCAGCAGGGGGCTTCTGTTCTGGCTGTCCTGAGATGCAGGAGCACCAGACTGCCTTGCATCTCAGAGTCCTGCAGCCCCCCTCTCATTTTTTTTTAGATAAATCAAGACTTTGGTATTTCCAAGACAGTAAAATTAGTAAGAAATTCCAATCCTTTTCCATTAGATAAGTTGTGGGACACAGGATAGTTTTCCTCTAGTCCTTTTTTTTTGTTTTCATTCTATTGTTCTGCTTCACAGATGAACAATAAAAATGGTAATTTCTAATTAAATATCTCAGGATCAATATCAATGACCTGGATAAAGGAATAGGATGTACCCTTAGCATGTTTACTGATGATATAAGATGGCGGGAAGTGGCTGATACACCTGAAGTGCTGCTATTCAGTGAGACCTTGATAGGGTGAAAAAGTTGGACAGAGAGAAACTTAATGAAGTTCAACAAGGGCAAGTGTAGGGTACTGGACCTGGGGAGGAATAACCCCAAGTATAGGTACAGGTTGGAGTCTAACCTACTAGAGAGCAGCTCTGCTGAGAATGACTTGGGACCCTTGTTGGGTGAGAAGTTGACCATGAGCTGGCAGTGTGCCCTTGCAACCAGGAGGGCCAATGGTATCCTGGGGTGCATTGGAAATAGTGTGGCCAGCAGGTCAAGGAAAGTGATTATCCCCTTCTACTTGGTCCTAGTGAGGCCACATCTCGAGTGCTGTGTCCAGTTCTGGACTCCTCAGTACGAGAAAGACAAGGAGCTACTGGAGAGGGTTCAGCAGAGGGCTACAAAGATGATTAGGGGTCTGCAGCAGTTCTTTCATGAGGACAAGACTGTGGGAGTTGGGCCTGTTTAGTCCAGCAAAGAGAAGACTGAATGAGGATCTCATCAATACATATAAATATCTCAAAGGGAAGTGCCAAGAAGATGCTCCCAGACTCTTTTTGGTGATGCCCAGTGACAGAATGAGGATTAAAAACCATAAACTAAAACACAAGAAATTTCACCTCAACATGAACAAGAACTTCTTCACATTAAGGGTGGCAAAGCAGTGGAACAGGCTGCCCAGGGAGGTTGTGGAGTCTCCCTCTCTGGAGTAGCAGAAAACCCACCTGGATGCATTCTTGTGTAACTTGCTCCAGGTGACCCTACCTTGTCAGGGGAGTTGGACTATGTGATCTCCAGAGGTACCTTCCAACCCTAAAGATTCTGCAATTCTTTGATTTTTTTCAAATTTCTTAGCTGTTCAAGTAAGATTTCTTTCCCCAGTCACCTGTTAATTTCAATTCAAAGAGCCACAGTTACAAAAGATGTTTTATGGATCCAAGTCACATTTTGAACATTTATACTAGATCTGTTTAACTAAGATTTTTCTTTAGAGGCGTAGTATTTTTTATTTCACTCCTCAAAGCTTTTGCTAGAAATATTTGTTCCTATGAGTTTCTCAAATTATTCAGTACAAATATGATATTAAATTGAGTTTAAAGAAACTCTGATGAATTTTGCTTTCCATGAAAAGCAAATTTTTCCAGTGATTTTGATTTAATCTTATTTTCTTCATCTGAGCTGCGAAATGGAAGTTTTAGACAACCTGTGTCTTAAATTCTCTGGCTTCCCTCTCTTTTTTAACTCAAAAAGATAATTTCCACAATGGTTTGTCCCTCTGACAATGTTTTTCCTTAATTCTTTACTCAGCTCATTTTAAGCAAGAAATTTTTCTGTGTCCAAGGCTTTCCATTAATTTTAAAAATTCCCTCCCTCTCTCTCCCTTATCTAAGACAGAGAAATTGCTAATGGTTTTTCAATCTGATGTGTACACACAACCAAGTTTCAGGATCTGTCAGATGCTTTGTAGCTTTCCTGGGTGAGCAAAAATATATTATGATTGGCTATGTGGCTCTGCAATCTGTCTACAAGCCACTCCTCAAGGACTTAAGAGTTTAAATCTCATTTTAATTTCTTCCTCAGTTCTCTTCATAATTTCTCTAAGATGGTTTCAGATATTCTTTTAGCTTTCTCTCCTCTGGGAAGATTTTATCAATATTTGGGTGGTTTTGGTTTTGTGAAATCTTATCTCTTTTATAAATGAAGCAGAAGCTCCACAGTACCTGTCACACACTCTCCCTCCAACTACATGAAAATAGTCACAAACTTACTCTTCTATAAACAAGGAAGAAATAGGTGCCAGAGTCTTTGTATTAGTTTTCAATTTTAAATCATCTGCAGAAATCACTCAACAAAACAGGTCACTAAAGAACATGTATCCTAAGTCTCCTCAGCAATGTAAGGAGATGTAGACTTAAATGACAATATTACATGTTTCTTCTCACGGCAGTATGAGAATTTAATGATATTTCAGAATAAGACATATTGATACTAAGATTTCATCTATTTCTTTACTTTATCTTCATGTATTTAGGGAATAAGTTTGTATGGTGAAACTAGTTACCCACCAGAGAAGTAATTGCCCTGGAGACTCCTGAATTTTATGAACTATCTCTTTTGGAGGAAGTTTAATAATGTGAAATTTTAAGAACTAGAGAATACATTTAAAATAAAAAGAGGTTTACATTGTATGCTGAATATTAGCATTAATATTTCAGCTTTAAAGCAAAATTTTACTTTTAAAGGCTGGTATTATTTCAGATGTTGAATTTGCATAACAGTTATTGATTTATTTTCTTTGACTTCTACAGTGATATTAAATGCACGAATAAGATATGAAAATTTTACCAGACAATTTAATATATTTATCAATTGCACTGGTGTATGTAAACTAACAAATATGATATATAGACTTAGCTTCCGAGATACAATTGTTAATGCATTTCAGCTTCAGCAGCAGCCTCAGAAACTGTTATCTCACACTTAGCTGTAAGATATATATACGGTAGATTTTGGTGACCTAAATGTCTGGGTCTTTGGCTAGAATTTATTACTCCACATAAGAGCTTTTGAATATTTAATAAGCTTTTAAAGGAGATTATAATTTCCCTTTATTTATTTTATTTTTTTATTAATTGAAAAACCTAATCATGTTAATGAAAAAAATTACAAAAGCAAATAATATGTAGGATTGATGATGATGAGCTTCTTCAAATTCTACAGATAATAAAGTTATTAACTAATGCATCAATGTATTATTGGCTCACAGAATAAAGAACATATGGTATGCTCTGTCTAACTATATATGGTCTTTCGGTTATTACTTTGGAGTCATTTGTTCTGAAGTGATCTTTCTGAAGGGCTTATTTGGTACTTTTTAAAAGCTGCCTATTTATCATTATACTGGTTTTGCATTTTTGGTATCTTTATTCCTCTTTACTGTTTCCACTGTTGTGAAGTTATTACTGAAATAATTATTTATCCATTACTTAACAATATGAGTGACCTACTAATCTTGCAGTACAGCTTTCAAGGGCTACCAAATTCCGCTTGAACACAACGATATTCTGTGGCTCATTGTGTATGATATCTGGCTTGGAAGATGAAAGGAAAGCAGCGGGTATTTTCTACCTTCGCTTCAGGAAGGCTTTTGACACTGCCACCTATCAGGTTGTCGCATAAAAGCTGATGAAGCATAGACTGGATGAGCAGCCCACTTAAGTGAACTGAAAACTGGCTGAACAGATGGTCTGAGAGAGTGGTGGTCAGTGGCATGAAGTCTAGGTGGAGGCCAGTGGTGCGCCCCAGGAGTCCAATGCTGTTCAACTACTTCATAAATTATATGGATGCTGGGTCAGAGTGTAACCACAGAAAATTTGCTGATGACACAAAACTGGGAGGAGTGCCTGATACACTAGAGAGTGCTGCCATCCAGAGGGCCAGTAACAAGCCGGAGAAATGGGCTGACTGGAACATTATGCAGTTCAACAACTGGAAGTACAAAGTCATGCATCTGGAGAAGAACTACTCCCAGGAAACAATACATGCAGGAAACTGCTTGGAAAGCAGTTTTGCAGAAAAGGGTGCTGGGGTTCTTGGTGAACAGCATGAACATGAGCCAACAATGTGTGCCTCTGCTAAAACAAGGCTGATAATATTCTGGGATACATGAAGAAGAGTGTTCCTAGCAGGTCAAGGTAGGTGATCTTTCCCCTGTACTCAGCACTGGTGAAACCAAACCTTGGTGCTGCTTACAAGGTATATAAATAACTGCAGGGAGAGTCATCATGGCTTGGCTTCGCAAACGAATATTTCGAAGGGCTCTACCCACACTTGCTACAGGTACGTTGATGGCTGAAAAGGCCAATGCGTGACAGACAGGTCCGGTTGCAAAAGCGACAAGAGAAAGATTCCCCAGGCAGTATCGACTGGATGTGATTTTTCCTGCGTTCTCTTTTCTCCTCGAGAGTGATCTTGCGTGAGTTCTCAAAGGAGGCAACAGCATTATAGGTGATGTGTCTCCAAGCTTCCCAATTGGAGGCCAGAGTAGAACAATGATGATGGTCAATATGGCCAAGGCTGAGATGTTGATTCAGGAAGTCCTTGTATCTCCTTTTCGGGGAGATACAAGATACCCTTTGTATCTCCTCTTGC
>VYXB01000861.1:180475-191606 GCA_013397135.1 Pachyramphus minor | reverse complement strand
AGGGTCTTGGTGTGGGCCTTCAGTCGCCTCAGGTTGAATAGGCTGCCATCGGTACGATAACGAATGTAGATCCCGTGTTCTTCATCAAGATCTGCTGTGGCCCTTTGGAGCATCATGCTGAAGAAGAGCATGAATAGAGTTGGTGCAAGAACACAGCCCTGTTTCACTCCATTAGTTATTTGAAAGGGCTCAGAGAGTGTATCGCCATATCTGACTTGGCCGCTTTGGTCCTCATGGAGCAGAATGATCATTTTAAGGAACTTGAGTGGACATCCTAAATGTTCTAGAATCTGCCATAAACCTTTTCTGCTTACAGTATGAAAAGCTTTGGTGAGATCGACAAAGGTTACATAAAGTGCTCTGTTCTGTTCCCTGCACTTCTCTTGCAGTTGTCTGAGCACAAATACCATGTCTGTGGTATTGGCTCTGAAACCGCATTGGCTTTCAGGTAGAAGTTGTTCTGCTACGGCTGACAAAGACAGGTTCTTTTCAGTGCTGCCCAGTAACAGGATCAGAGGCAACACTGAAATATAGGAGATTCCATCTGAACATCAGGAGACACTTTTTTCCTGCAAAGATCTCCAAGCACTGGCACAGGTTGCAGAGAGAAGTTGTGGGGTCTCCATCCTTAGAGACACTCAAAGGCGTATGGAAGTCTTGGGCAATGAGCAGTGGGTGACCTTGCTTGAACAACACATTTGAACTACGTAAACTCCAGAGGTCCCTTCCAACATCAACCACTCTGTGATTGTATGGTTCTACTATGCTTACCCTTTTTGATACTATGTTCTAGCACTAGATGTACTCCTGTTTTAAAATCTAAGTTAATATTAACTTTCATCTAAAAAGGTCAAAATCACAGCTATAGGTGAAAAAATATAAAAATATGTCCTTTATGCTCCTTCTATTTTCTACTGAGATCATGAGAAATGCTGTGGGAAAAAACCCACTTCAAAGTTCCTAATTTGATGATACATGTGGCTGAACTTCCCTTCAGACTGTGAAACTTTTAAATTGAACAGTGAGAAATTGAAATATTTTGGTAGACCAAATCTCCATTTCTAATGAAGTTCCAGTTTTAGAAGAAGGAATGTGGAGAAACAGAACTAGCTTCCAGGCCGCAAGTTTCTCCAAACAAATTACATCCTTCAAATTAATCTTGAAATATGTTCAAGTTCACTGAATAGTAAAAGCCAATGAGACAAGAAATAATTTTGTCCCATAGAAATGGTTTGTTAGAACAAATTACGACTGGCCTTTTCAGCTCATAATTAGAAGACAGATACTATTTGTTGAAAAAAGGGACCATTCGTTGAAAAAAGGGACCATTCGTTGAAAAAATCTGGCCCATCTCTTATGAATTAATCTGATTAAAAGTTTGGATTTCTGCTATGAAGTAGATTAAAAGTCTTTATCACTTATTTTTATCCTAAATCTGTGTTAAAAGTTGTCATTGTCCACAGAATTCCAAAAATATAAACATCAAATATTGAGGTGTCCATTTTCACGTAAGCATACAAAGTCAAATCCATAATTTCTTTAATTTCTAGGATAAAATATTGTTGCCTTTACTTAACCTATTGAACTTTTTCTACCAATGATAAGATAAATTCAGAGATGTAATTTTGCATGTTTTTTTGTCCTCAGGAGATGAGGCTACCTCATGGAAGTGCCACAAATCAACATTTAGATCAACCAAAGGGGAGACTAGTGTGTAATAGAAAATACATTTGAAATGCAAATATTGCCTCAGAGAAGAGACTGGAAACATGAGACAGAAGGTGAGGTGCTGTGACATTCAGGGGCTTACTGACAGATTTCTATTTGATCAGCTCTAACTGGTTCAAATTAACAAATAAAATGCCTTAATCAAAGTTAACCTAGTCAAAATTTAGAGAAAGTAAGAGACAGAAGAGGGGCAGAAAAAGTATTAAAAGAAGGTAATAAAACATTAAGGAGTTATTTTCTAAGAGTTTGAAGCAAGTAAAAACATGGATAAAAGACAAAAAGATCATTTTACCTTTTGATTTTCAATTGAGTTTACTTTTTCACTCAGTTCAAAAGACTCTTCAACATGAACTTCACACTGCTTCAAGTTAATTAACTGCATCTTATTGCAAGTGAAATCAACATTTCAGTTCAACATTATAGACTTATTACCCCGCTAAAGAAAACTGACATTCTCTGCATAATTGGAAGTAGCTCAGCTCTCACAAATAAAGCAACTTCTAGTTTTCTTATTATTGCTTAAAGTAATCAACAGTACAATTAGAAATATAGAAAAAAACCAACCACCAGCCATTAAAAAAAAAGAAGACTAATATATCATTTTCATTGTATAAGAAATACAAGCTGACAGAATGCATCCAAATTCAATTTTGGTAGTGCATGTTGCACACCACGTGGTTTGCCCTATTGACCATAACAACCATTTTTGGAAAAAGTTGTAGTCCATGCCTAAAACGTGCTCCTGTTAATATTTTCTTCTCAGCCCACAGGTATCCCATGCTTTGTTCTTCTTCAGATACAAAAGTGCTGAGTTTGCCCACTTGACCAGCCTGAGAACTGATGAAACTGTAAATAGTAACATTTATAGATTTGATCATTTGAAGTCCAGAGTGCTTTTGTTCTACTGCTTATTGATACAGTTTTTAAAATTTATATTCTAACATTCAAATAGATAGCCAGAACCACAACCTTACATGTAATGCATAAGTCCATCAAAATCTTAATTTTAAATGATGAATTGTATTGTATACAATTAAGCTGGTGAATAAACCTTTTCAGAAGCAAGACTGTAGAAAGAGTACTGAAGTAAACATAGTGTGAATTTAGTAACTACAATAACCCAGAGATTACTAAACACAGGAACATAGCTCTGCCCTTTTAAAGTATTTGCAAATTTAAATCCTACTTTCTTATTAAAATAATATCAGAACAATATTTCTTTGGATTTGTTTTTCACATGGGCACTTCAGAGAGGATGAACCTCCTTTAGCAAATGATTTTTTAAAAAAGTATTAACTTTCTAAGAGAGGCAAGTTGACAACCATAAAGTAAGGGATGGCAAGAATATTAATGAATTACAGAAAAACCACTGATTGTATCCAGAGAGAAGAGGACAATGGGGAATTTTTATAATATGAATTCTTCTATTTGGTGATTGGAGTAAAGGTTTTCTATACTTTTACTAAAAAACTCTAGTATTTACCCAGTACTTAAATTACAATGCACCACGACTGATTGAGGTCACTTATCACTGATGCTATAAACCTATCATAACAGATTTTGAATTCTATTTTTATTGTCGTTACAGAAGATGAGTTTAATGCAGTTATAATTCATGCTTAATTTAGTGATATTTTCACAATACAGTCTTTCAGTTCATAGAATAAGACAGGGAAAAAATGCAATGACTGAACATATTTTGCAATAATGATAATATAATAATTTTAAATTTTTCTCTTGTGTTTTCTCATGTATTTGTTACAACATTACAAATCATGTAACATAGTCTTCCTAGATTTTCTATCAAGAGAGATGATACCTACACAAAACTTATAAAATATTTTTTCTCTTCAAATTAACACATTCCTGTTTTGAAAACTTTAATGTAAGTAGATCAGTGATCCAAACTCCTTTGATACCACTGCTTAAAACTTGATCTACTAGAGAGTGGAGGACTTTAAATATTGTAGAGAAAATAGCTTTTAAATTCTTTAATTGCTTATGATTATGAGGGTATTTCCAATTTGTTCAAGGAGATATAAATATAGGCCTTTGGAACTTGTAGCATAAAGAAATAATATGCTATGTGGCAACTGCTAGAAAACACTTGATCTTTATATAACACTGACAGAAACAACCACGTTCCTCTCAAAGCTACCTTTTCATCACAACTTTCTGGATAGCAGAAAAGCAGTGTCTGAAGAGATACTCTATCACTCCCCTTCCCGGCTGGACAGGGGAGAGAGTTGGAAAACAACTTGTGGGTTGGAATAAGGCAGTTCATTAAAGCAAAAGCAAAGTGAATGCTTGCAGACAAAAAGCAAAGCGAAAAATAACACGGTTTATTGTCTCTTCCCATGGGCAGCAATGTCCGGCACTCCCGAGCAGCAGGGCTTCAGCACGTGTAATGGTTCCTCAGCAGGCAGCCATTGGAGACAAGGAATGCCTTCCTTTCCTGCTCCTTTCCTTAGCTTCTATATCTGAGCTGACATCATGTGATATGGAATATCCCTTTGGTCAGTTTGGGTCAGCTGGCCCACTTGTGTCCCCTCCCAGGATCTTGCCCTCGACTGAAAAAGGAATGTTACAGTGCTGATGCTGTGCTCAGCAGTAGCCGAAACACCGGTGTGTTATTGACACCCTTCTAGCTACCAATGCAAAGCACAGCAGTGCCAGGGCTACTATGGGGAAATGAACTCCAGCTCAGCCAGAGATAGTGAAACAATATCTCTTGAGANTCCAGCTCAGCCAGACACAATACAGATAGTGAAACAATGTCTCTTGAGGTTTTGTCCTGCTGCTTCCAACCAATGACTCCAAACAGCAAATTTGAAGACTTCAAGGTGTGTTCCCAAAACATATCGTTTCTTATGACACCTTGAGGAAACAAACTTCTCTTTCTATATCGAACCTCAGAAGTGAAAAACAGGAAGGTTTAAGCAAGTCAATGGTCCTGGACAACACACACTGTTGATTTTGGCCTGATTTTGTACAAACCACCCATATTCTGTACAGATTTCTGGAGTCTGTGATGATCAGAATTGTGTTCCTAAGCAACACGTCTACACATCTTTTAAATTCCTCCAGGGATGGTGACTTCACAACTTCCCCAAGCAGCCTGTTCCGGTGCTTGACAACCTTCTCTTTCTGATATTTTTCCTAATATCCAGTCTAAACCTCTCCTGTTGCACTTGAGACCATTTTCTCTTGTCCTGTCACTTGTTGCCTGTGAGACCTCCAGCTTGCCTCCACCTTGGTACCACCTCGGTACCACCTCCTTTCAGGTACCTTTAGAGAGTGATAAGGTCCCACCCAATCCACTTTTTCTCCAGGCTAAACAGCCTCAGCTCTCTTAGCCACTTATTATAAAACTTGTGTTCCAGCCCCTTCACCAGCTCTGTTGCCCTTCTCTGGATACAATCCAGGACCACAATGTCTTTCTTGTAGTGAGGGGTCCAAAACAGAACATGGCACTTGAGGCACAGCCTCACCACCGCTGAGTACAGGGGTATGACCACTGCCCTGGTACTGCTGGTCACCCTATTTCTGATACAGGCCAGGATGCCACTGACCTTCTTAGCCAGCTGTCAAACAGCACCACCAGGTCTTTTTCTGCTAGGCCCTTTTCAGTCACTCTTCCCCAGGCCTGTAGTGCTGCATGGGGTTGTTGTGTCCCAGGTGCAGAATCTGCACTTCTCCTTGTAGGGCCTCATACCTTTGTCCTTGGCCCATCAATCCTGCCTGTCCATATCCCCATGCAGCAGAATCTGCACCTCCAGCAGATTGATTCTCCCACCCAGCTTAGTGTCATCTGCAAACTGACTGAGGGGGTACTAACACGAGCTTCAGGGAGTCAGCAGGTTTCCCAGGCTTTCTGCTCTCTTCAGAAGGGAGTATTCTATGACAGTGATCCTTTCCATTTTCTTTATGGAAGTAGTTCTGATGCAGGGTGTAGGCCAACTTAACCCCAGTGGCACCTCTGTGCTCGATGAACCATCATCCTGGTTATTGCTTGGCTCCACTTGCAGAGCCCCATACCTACTATGTGAGAGCACCTGGGCAGCCACAGAGGTGTCACATGTGCTGCAACAGGCAGGAACTTGTCACCGTTGCTCCTTGTCTCTTCAGTCACTGTGTTCAGCCAGACAGCAGGAGAAGGGGGAATCCTCCATATCAGGTGCACTGTCTGCCTTTGGGACCTGTCACAGGAAAGGTCAGCTGCGGTTCCAGCTGTGTGGGTCTCTCTCTCTCACTCCCTGATAGTCCTAAACTTTCTTACCCACCCCCCTCCTCTGTTACATAGTGGGGGAGTTTCTCCACCTGGATGCAACTCCTTACAGGGGTGCTCACTGCTGCCAGCCAGTACTGGTGTGAGTGGGATGCTCCCTGCAACTTGCACCCAGCTGTTCCCTTAGGAGCTGTTTCAGCTGCCTCAGTCATGGTGGGTGCAGACCTTAAAGAGACAATGGGTTTTTGCCAGTGGGTACCATTACTTCCTGGTCTAGCTGGCAAAGCTACTGGGCACTCCCTGCTTCCCACGTTGCCACCCCATTCCCTTGGTCACTAGTGCTTCCTAAGGGCTTCTTATATAGGTGAGGGAGGGGCTTGGCTGCCATTGCTCCTGGCCCTGCTCAGGTTTCATCAGCTGCCTTCACACCAGCTGAGAGCTCCTGGAGGCTCTCTCAGCTCCCCAGGTGGTAATTCCAGGGTGGAAAACCCTCCTGTTCACCACACTACACAGCTCCCCTGCAATGGTTCAGCACCAAAGCCTCTCACTTTGGTGATTCTGCTGTCCATGGGGGTGGCAAGAGCAGCATATAGACAACTTTGGCTCAAGCTTAGCTTTCAGTTTAAATGCACCTTTGTTGACTCTGAGGAAAGACTTTCCTCTTCAGAAACTGAAGCATCTGAAGATATGCATCATGTCTATGAATTCCAGCTGAATCTCTCTCTGCCAGTTTATTCTATGCTTTTATTGCTACTCATTACCTACTTCATAGTCTGTCATTAAAGAATCAACCCCATGATCTCCGCAAATCTGCAAGTAGGAGTTGACTGGTCAACTGTTAGTTCTGTTAGTTCCTCTCACATCTTAAAATATATTTGGGGATAATTTTTCCAATTTTGGGAACGTAACTAATTAATCACAGAGGTCAAATTTTTAATCTTTGCTTAGGGTTTATAAACAAAGTCAAGTCTAATATTGTCACTCTGAGAAGTAAAATATTGAATTAATTTTATTTTCCTTTTCTATTTAATTATTGGTTATTTTCCATTTCCAGGTTCTTTAATCTTTGAAATGTGAACTTATTATTTTAATGTGCCTTTGACTTAAAGCATTTTTTCTTTTTTTCCTATGAAAAATAATTTTATAATGTACAAGCAATGATTTTGTCTCAGCGTAAAGCAACATAAATCTTGTCAACACACCTTTTTGGAGGAAAAATGAAAAAGGTTTGTTCTAAACAAAATTTTTAAAGTGTAATTAATTTCTTGTTTACATAGAAGAAAGTTGTTTTTTTTTTTCTAGATAGAAATATTCTGGTCTAATTATAATGGATATACACTGCAGACTGGAAAATAACTTACCAGAATTATACACTTTACTTTTTCACGATGTTAGATCCAAAGATAAATAGTCTAGGACAACAGCATTAAAGGTTTTGTGTGTTTGTTTTGTTCTTGTTTTACTTTTCAATATTCGGTGAGTGTGCAGAATTTTCTTTGAGAACGAACTCCTAAGGATTTTCAAAGCTAAACATAAACTTTCTGCTCTTGCCAGTGAAAACTGAGAGGACATCGTGCTCCCACTTTATGACATTCAAGGACTGTGTAGTTCAAGACAGAAAGTAGCTGAGAGAAACTGGGAATTTTAGGAAGCTAAATGCCTTAATGTATTAGCTATCTAATGCTTAACTTTTGTTCTGCTAATGTACTCTTCAGAATAGTCATTCCTCTCAAGCTTTGCCATCTAACAGAACAGTCCTGTAGACAACTCTGAAGATGTTGAGAGTCGTGTAAGGCATAAATATATTTCAGTCCAAAGTCAGGTCTTCCTATGGTAAAAAATATATTTTGTAATGATGAAGAAGGGACCACACCTTATGTTGACCAGAAGATGGCTGTCTTTTGTATAACACTAGCAAACAAATATTGTAATGAGCTCAGCTGGCCTCTGGATGGCATGGTACTGTCACACTAAAAACAATAAAAATCTTTTCCCAATCAGTTAAAAAATGGCTTAAAGAAAAAGGGCTCAGAATTAATTCTAAGTTGCGTTGTCATGTCATATTTTACATGATAACCCAGACTATTACAGTCACATTTTATATTTGTTAAATTATTTATTAGAAATGTTAAATATTTGTTATTTTTGTAGACCAGAAAGTCTCATTAGTCACTAGTCCTCATGGACTTAACTTCACTCCACTTTAAATATACACTCTTCTTTTGTGTACTGTCAACCAGCATTATACTATATTGGACTTTCAAGCTAGTCATACATAACATTGCAGTGTATCTAAACTTATGAAAATAATTTAAAAGTGCTAATACTCAGCTCTATAGAGACAGCTCATTGACAATATAACTGGAAATATTTTCCTTTAACAAAGGAAACTTCTCCATGAGAAGTTATCAGAAATACTAGATCCGTAAATTTTTTTTATATTTAATGTTTAAAATATGTATTTCATCCTAGCTTTTAGGTGAATTAATGTCAGATATTGCTCCAAATCCAGTTTTTGCATCTCCATGGAAATGTGGATTAGTTAATTTTTTGTAACATATTAATACAATATAGTAATTAAATGCAGCTGTTTTTAAAGGCAGACGATCTTCCTTTCACATCTGGTAATAAATAAATGTTCTACTGCCTTTGCTAAAGGTGTAAAACTATTTTCCCTTTTAAAGATATATAAGCTTGAGGTAGAGAAAGCTGTGGACCATTATGAAAATGAGTTAGACGCTTTAATTTTATGCAAAAGCCTATAACTTGGACGTCAGGAACTGGCAGGATTTTAGTACCTCTACAATTTGTAGACTCTGATATAAATCTGAATAACTATTGCTCTACCATTTAGGTTTGCCTTGTAAATCTTACTGTAAATCTTTCAAAACTGGCTCTTATTTGTGATTTATAAATTTGGAAGGAGGTGCTTTAACTACAGCTCAGGCACTCTCTCAAGCTTCTATGGGCTATACCAGCAAGTGACACTAGAAATGTGTAACTTTTATTCTAAGTGCCATATAGATAGAGAATGATTCAGTAATATTTTTGTAACAGTGAAAGGTGCAAAGTCACTGGGCAAACATATATAATCTCTGTTCCTTATGTAGGACTTCTGAAACCTGGTGTCGGGAAAAACTAGATAAGGGGGCAAATGTGACACAGTGATATTGCTTACTAAGTTTACAATACTATAGAAATACGGAGAAAACACTAGTTATTTTTCTTCTTTTCTGGTGAGTAGTTCATGGATTAGGGTATCTGCCTGTATTCAAATCACTCCTGCCTGTTTGCCCTGTTCACCTCTTGCCTTAGTCTCTATATAACCTGCTCTTCGCCCTGTATCTGCTGTGAAGGAAAGGGAGCTACAGTATTGCAAAACATAAGAATAATTTCTTCTATATGAAAATTGTAATTCTTCAAATAATCAGTCAGGAATTCTTTCTCAATTATCACTCTCACTGTTGGGTTGCTCTTGTTGTCCAAAGGCTTTGACCTGTATCTCCAGGAACAAGTTGTAGGTTGTTTATCAGTAAGGCACCTATTCCATCCACTTACATATGTCATTGTCAGACAGCAATCACATCATCACATGGCTAAAAGTTCTTATGGGTTCATTTCTGTGTCAAACTATAATTTTACAGTTTTTGTTGATTGTATGTCAACTTCATAAACTGTACTTAGGAGTATGCATTACTCTTGCACACCTCATTGGTTATGTATGTTTTCTTGCAAATTAAGGCAAAGCTGAGTAAACTTAAATGAAACATTCCTTATTCCAATGAATGTTATGAAAATAGAATATAAGTTTACAATACTGTAATATAATCAATCTCTTAATGCAGAGTACACCAAGGTATTTAATGTGTTGAAAAGATAATGCGTATACAGATGAATAGTTGAATCCTGAAAGATCAATTTAATTTTTTTTCTTTAAAGAACACAACCTTTTTCAAATTAAATGTTAAGGTAACGCAAATAATTACAGAAATTCTGCATTTTTATATATGATGCCTATAATTTTTGCATGCCTTATAATAATTTTACTGCTGGTCATCTATTCACATCTTTTGTGTTGCCCTTTTGAAAAGTCTGCCAGTCTTTTATTTATAATAATCATTCTTTTGTCATAATTTACAAAGAAGTTGAAATAATAACATGGTAATCTGAAGACTGGACTGTGTGGTTTGCTTAACAAAGTTGTTTACTGCACTTTTTGTCATTGTCTTTCTGTAGTCAATCCTGTGGCATTGACCACAGCCAATTAATCAGTTCCACGATGTGACTTGAGTAGGGTAAAATGAAAAGTGTGGCTCTATGTTCACACTGTTCAGTGCCTGTGACCTCTTGAAGTGATTTATGATGCCCATAATTCTTGCTCAAACAGTTTGCCCCAGGTCTCTTTTGAGCACAATGCAGTTACCCTGTGATCTAGTTATGGCTCTTATTTTGCATACCCTGTTGGTATTTTTAAATAAATACCTAAAGTGGTCCATCATTTCTATTTGTGTTCAAGAAACTGCTGACAGAGTTTTGCCTCTATTCCATTATAAGAGCTTATTTTCTTCAATGCCTTTGCAAGTCACACACTGACTCTATTAGTGTGGTATCTAAGTTGCCGTCACCTTTTCAAAAGGTTCTTGTTGTATCTCAGAGGCTAACCTTGATACTAGTATCATAGAATCATAGAATCAGACAGGTTGGAAAGAATCTCTGAGATCATCAAGTCCAACTCTTGATCCACTACCACCCCAGTTACTAAACTATGGCACTAAGTGCCACATCCAGTCTCTTCTTAAAAACCTCCAGGGATGGAGAACCCACCACCTCCTTGGGCAGCCCATTCCGGTGCCTGACCACCCTTTCTGTAAAGAATTTCTTCCTAATATCTAATCTAAATCTCCCCCGGCAAAGCTTGAGACCGTGCCCTCTTGTCTTACTGCTGGTTGCCTGGGAGAAGAGACCAACCCCCACCTGTCTACAATCTCCTTTCAGGTAGCTGTAGAGAGTAATGAGGTCTCCCCTGAGCCTTCTCTTCTCCAAGCTAAACAACCCCAACTCCCTCAGCCTCTCCTCATAAGGCCTGTGCTCCAGTCCCTTCACCAGCCTGGTTGCTCTTCTCTGGACCTGCTCCAGCACCCCAATATCCTTCCTGAACTGAGGGGCCCAGAACTG